>PVHY01006295.1:0-75578 GCA_004024945.1 Uropsilus gracilis
TAGAAAGTCTCCTCATGAGGAAAAATGTAATCATGTGATGTGATGGATGGTAACTAAGCTTGTGGCAATTTTTGCCTCATATATAATATGTACATGTATTAAACCATTCCTTTGTGCATTTTAAGCTTATTCAATGTTATATCAATTATATCTCTATAAAACTAGAAAAAATAAATAATAATAAAAGAAGGAAAGGAAAAAAAATAAAAGAATAAATTAATAAAAGCTCCTTGAAAAATGTAGTTTTGCCACATTTTTTGAATACCAGGGAGGTTTCAAGTTGTCCATATATCCTATGTATTTGGAGGGAGAGAAGGGAACAGGAAATTGTTGAATAAAAACAAAGCTAGTTTTATTTTGAATATTTTAGTATTTGAAAAAAATAATGAAACTTTTTACTTGTTACATTTCTAAATTTCAGTAGATGAGTACTTTAGTTGAAGAAAGACAACAAAAGCAAGTAAGTTTTGAAATTTTAACTAAAAGAACCTAAATTAAAAGAATTGTAGAATTATTTTTGTGAAAGCATTGAAAATGTCTGTGGTAGCTAGGACTTGAAAAAGGTCCAGATCCCAGAGAAGCATATTGAGATGAGCCTAACATTCTATATACAGGTTTTCCCTTTGGGCATTTACTGAGTAGTAGAATGGGCAAAGAGTGATGTAGTCAAGCCTGCAAAAGTTCATATACTCTCAGGGTCCTGAAAGCATAAATATAAGATGTCAATATATGAATTTAATAGCAGCTGGGTGAAATTTGCAGAATGGATTAGTCAACTATAAAAATTGGTTGATAAAAATTTATAGACTGATACATATAGAGAAAAGAACATGGAAAATGAAAAAGAAAACATTAAGAGATATATTTGTTGTAATAATAAATTATGACAGAGAGGTGCTTTATTGCCAGACTGGGACAGAGGTAATGTTTGAAGATTTAATAGTTTACACATCTTCAAAATTAATGAAATGCATTAATTCAAAGATTCAGAAAACTTTACATATCTATGTATATAGCAACAATACCTGATACTAGTCTATTTATATCTATATCCATATCTATCCCATCTATTTCTCTATCATCTATATCTATGTCTATATCTATATATACATCTACATCTATATTATCTAGATGAGGGCAATAAATAAAACCTGACTAGAGAAGAAGACTGTAAGCCAGAAGACTTACTTTTTAAAGTCTTACTGCTTTAATGTGATGAAAACAATTGCTAACTCAGAATCACTTGCCTCTAAAATATCCATTTTAAAAGGATGTTAAATAAGTAATTTCCAGACAAACAAAAGTTGAAATAATTTGGAGGTAAGAGGAAAAGTTCTTCAGACAGAAGGTTAATCAGAACTCATGGGATAAACATGGAAAGAAAAGGAGACTAAGGACAAATATCTTGCCAAATATAAATTAATGTTGACTAAATAGAACAGTCATGTTATGGTTTATGGTGTTTAAAAATACGTGCAATTAACATGCCTGACAATAATTATACAAGTGAGGGAAGGATACAAAATTTCTAATTGTTCTACAAATCTAACATGTCTTGGAAAATGATGGTGTTAATGATTTGTATTAAACTATGAAATGTCCTGTGTGCCTGTGAAATCTTTAGGATACTACTTAAAAGAATAGAAAGGTAGGGTCCTTTTAAAAAGAAAATGGAGTGAAATATAATTGGTGGAAAAATGAGTGAAAACAAAGAAATAGCATAGGGAACTGTTTGAAAATTAAATTATGATGCTGAGTCACAATAGATGCACTAAAAGTATTGAACTATATACTTTGACATGTACATTTTATGGCATATACATTTATATTTCAATAAGAGTGTAAGAAAGAAGATATGATAGTAGTAGAATATAAATTATATAGTAAATGCAAATTCAGTTAAAAATCAAACTAAATGTAAATAAACTAATACTTCAAATTAAATTATTGGATTGTGTAATTTGATTGTACAAAAGCATCAATTATATGATTTTACCAGAGATACATGATACAGAAAACGTACAAGTAAAAGGCAAAATTTTATATAAGACAAGAGAAGGCTAATGTAACTAGCCTGTTCCACATTAAAACAGGGAAGGAATTGAGGCAAGAAGTATTGCTAGAAACAGAAAGTTCATTATGATGAAAAGACCACTTTACAAAAATTATAATAATTCTGAATATGTGAATTTGATTATGTAGTTCTCAAATATGAAAGAGTAAAAATTAACATGTTTTTAAGGAGAAATTGACCAGTCATCAGTGTATAAGGCCACATCTCTCACAGCAATTATTAGAATGAGTAGACAAGTTACTCATTATAAAACTAGTAAAGTTGTAATTAATGAAAAGCCTCTAATCTGGTAGAAGCTATTTGCAAAATGAAAAACCAAATGTTAGTCAAAGTGGTAAACAGTAAAGTGTATTAAAATTGCTAAATGAATTTAGTGGAGTTACTGTGCAGTAGAAAATTTCATTTACAGTTTTATATATCGGTAAAAACTATTTCAAAATAAAAATAATTCTAATCATTTAATTTTTATTAGTTTAATAAAATATCAAATACTTAAGAACAATTCTGCAGACTATTCAAATCTTTACACAGAAAATTTAATCTATATTTATAAATTAGATACCATGCTATGAATGTCCTCTCAAAGAAAATACAGAAGAGGATGATCATATTTAAACAAATAAAATTAGAGTATAAGAGAAAACTGAAAAAGTTTGAAACATGACCTTATATAAAGAGAAATATTCAGTGTCCACATATTAGAATTCTGAATACCATGAGGGAGTCTGTTCACTTCAAGTTAAGCTGTAGGTTATGCAATCTCAGCATATTTTCTTTTTGTATGCAAAAAATTTAAATCTACTTTAAATACAATATGGACTGAAGAGCAACACTGGCCAAAAAAAAAAAAAAAAAAAAAAGTTGAAGTACACAAAGTTGTGACCTTTGAATAGTAGATATCAAAATTTGTTTTGATGTTACTGTGATTAAGACAATAAGGTATAAGCAGAGTTTAAAACAAAGAAAAACAGGCTAGAATAGAATAGAGCTCATAAGTAGATACACATATTAGTTACTTGATTTGGCATAGATAATAATACAGTACAGTGAGGAATATGTTATCAATGGTATGAGTGCAATTGATGTTGGAGAAAATAAATCTTCATTTGCTCCCTACCACCATACACCAAAATTAGCTACTGACTACGGTAAAAGTGAAAATAGTAGATTTTCTAGGAAGTAATGTGTGTCTATTTGTGATTTAAAAATCAACAATGAAAGAAGACTGCTAAACTGTACAATTATGGCAGTCTTACTTGTCTGTCATCAGAGTTAACCTTTCAGAGACTGAGGGAGACAAACTCACAGACTGGGAGTAGAATATTTGAAAAATATGAACAATTTTGACTCATCATAAAGAAATAGAAGAGAATCTGAATAGTCTATCCCTACCTTTCCTGAGCTTGGCCAACTCAGGTTGTCCTCCTGTTGAGTCTCCTTTTATTTCTGATCTTTCATTTCCCTTCTCTTAAGTAAACTCACCTCTATCACCCCACCCCCAAGTATAGACAATTAGGAAAATGGATAAAAGACTTGAACAGATTGTCACAAGAGAGTGGATAAGCAACTATTCAAAAGCAATGGAAAGGTGCTTTATTCAAGTATCATAAAAATGCAGATTAAAGCTGTGAAACTTAACTTCTACACACTTATCATAAAAGCTACAGTAAAGATGATTAATACCATGTACTGCTGCAGAGTGAAGAAGTGAAACTCAGGCAGTGATGGAGAAAAAATAAATTTATATCACACTTTGAAAAATTATTTGGTGATAACTTCTGTAGGTAAGTATTTATAGATCCATGGCTTAATAGTGTCACCCTTCATAGAAATATATTCATGAATGCATCAAAACCTATAAACAAAAAATGTTCATTACAGTATCACTTGTAATACCCCTGAACAGGGGAAAATACAAACATTTAACTGAATAAAGTGATATTTTTATATAAAGAAATATTATAAATAAGGAAATTTCTACTATATGTGATGATCTGACTAATCGTATAAACCTATACTCATCTAAAGAAGCTAGAGAAAAAAGATTTTCATACACATAGTTTCAAAAGAAAAAAGTCAGAAATGATTAATGGAAAGAGACTATTGATTACTTAGTAACAGTTTAGCTAGTTATATACTTGTACATTCTCACTTGATACTCATGTTTAATTATTTTTGAACATGTTATATTCATTAAAATATGTTGTCTTGAATATTACCCATCAATTAAAAATGACAAATTAGGCAATTTTGTGATAACATGGATGGACTTAGAAGAATTCATATTAGCAGAAACAAGTCAAAAAGAAAAAAAACAGAAACCAAATGGTTTCACTACTATAGGGGACATGGGAAAGGTAAACAAAAATCCATGAAGAAAAGTCAAAACAAGCCAACAACCAAATTGAAGTACACAACCTGGGGTCGGGATGGGACAGGGTGGGAACAGTCAGGGAGGGGGGGTGAACCCCAGAGATTACAGAGATGTGAAATTCGTATATAAATAAAGTATTTAATAAAAAAAAATATTGTCTTGGTGGTGGGTGTTTTCCTAGCCTTTAAATAATACACAGTGTTATAAACCAGTGTTGTTTCAATATAAAACAAAACATGATACCTCCAAATGATAAAGTTGGATACTGGAACACAGTATGCAAATTTTCAGGTTTCTGTCGGTTATAATAATAAATTACATGTGAAATGGAAAATTGTTTCTGACCAGTTGTTTGTATTTTATCTTTCTCTAATTTATTATTAAAAATTAGCAAGATTTTACTGGATTGTAGACACACTTTAAATGTTTTAATTTTTTTTTTTGTATAAGAATGTTTACATTTCTTTTTTTCCTTGCCTTTTGGATATTTCTCCCCACTCCCCGTCAATTTTTAGTCTATGGATTCTTCTTCTTCTTTCTTGGAGCAATCTTCTTTTTCCAGGTGTAGATATGTTTTCCTGGGACACAGGGCCTGTGCTTAGTTTTCCAGGTTTATGTTTGTTGCAGGCAGGTGAAAAGTCTCTTGACTGGGATAGGCACTGGTGGATGGTTGGTCCAGTTCGAGTGGGGCTGCTGCCCATTTCTGTTGCTTTCTTCGCATGAAATGGAAGGGTGCTTAGCTTACACTAAAAGCATCTCTGAACCAGAAATTCTGTTCCCATCTGTGGAAACCTTGGTGGTTGTATTTCTGAGACAATATGTCTCTATAGTTACAACTCTGTGTCCCACAGATCTGAAATGTTCGTTATTTCTAGGCTTTACTTCTTTCTCCTCACTTCCATCTTCATGTGTATCTGCTATTGAATTAGTGATTTAGTTGTTTCTGAAGGTGAGGATTGACTGGATTTGGAGAAGACCAGAGTGGGGGTGACCCCTCCTAACCTGCTCACTACCCTCCACCACACCTGCCACCCTCCATTGGCCCATGTGTCTGGTAGTCGTCCCCCCACCCCAAGTCTATGGGTGCTGCATGGGAGGTCTGAACCTGCAGGGACATGGTTGGCCCAGTCCCTGAGAGAACTATAAGTGCTTTAATTTTTATATTCATGTCATATCTCAATATTGAAGACTTTATATCTATGGGTGGTTTACTGTTTTGATGTAATTATTTAGAAATATATCTAGGCAAGAACTGGGCATATTTATTTTCAGTTGTTCGAAGTTAAATTCAAACTAAGAATCTTTACAAATACACCTTTACAAAAGTGTATTTACAATCTCCTAGCTTGAGGTTAACCCTTTTATATTAGGTGGTATTTACTACGAGAAAGAGACTGTTGAATATTCCAAATAGTATGAAGACTAAACTTTTGAAATTAAAAGGATGTACGTTGGGTTAATGTACATAGAAATGACTTAACAGAGTGGGACTTGGAAGTTAGAGACCCAGTATCAAGATCAAGTTCTATCATTTAGTATCATTTAATCAATTTTTTTTTTATTTTTCTTTGTATACCATTGTTTCTTCCTATATAAAATGTAGACAGCAAGACAATGTAAACTATTTAACACAAAACCTGACACATTGTAACTGCTTAATATATGCTGTACAGATTTAGTCATGAAACTCTTTACCTTAAATAGTATAACAATGTTAAACAATTTGGAAGAAGCCCGCAAACCCTTTTCTGGGTTATGAAATAGTGCATGTTTATATGCTCTAGATTTTTAAATTGAAATATGAGTACAAAAATAGAGATGTAATATGGATGTCCTCCGTTCATATGATGATATAATATAGTGTAGCATTAATTACCCTTGTATTCTTAACTCATGTTCTCTCTGTTAAATTGAGTTACTATTTAAGTGACTCCTTTGTTTTCCTTAATGGAAGCTTTAGTTTTACTAAAAAAAAAAAGAGCCTGCCTTTTCTTAGCCTTAAAATGATAAAATATTTAATGTGATTTCCTATAGATATCACAATAGTTATTTTCTCTAATGGAATTAATATTTATATTTTTTAAAACCCACGTACTTGGACAATATGTTGCTGGAACAAATACTCATTTACTTTTTTGTATTATGGATTTGGTGATAATTTTTACTCTAAAATTGGTCAAGTTTATTGTGAAATTCATATTTCCCTTACTTGATTAGCTCCATGTTAATCATTTTCCTTTCACTGTTTGCAGGCGTTTAATTGTTTCTTCTCAACATTAATAAGAGATGTGTCATGAAATCACTCTGCTTCGCTTTTGCATAATTACAAGTTTATTGCACTTTAGTCAGTTTTTTAATTCCATGGACCATTTGTCTTATGTGTCTAGCTGATAATTCACTCCAATACATGCTGTTTCTAAGCCTTTTTTTGGGTGTTTGTTATTGATTCTGTTACATTATTGCTAACTAATTCTTTCTACCTAAGAAACAATGTCTCTTTTGTCATATAAATTGTATTCTTTTACTAGTAGTAGTATGAGTTATCTTTCTTTTAGAAAGCCCCACAACATTCCCTTTGCAGTGGTGTGCGTATATATGTGTGTGTGTGTGAATGTTGAACATATGAAAGTGAAAATGACATATCTTTGCTATCATTGAAATCACTCAAATTATGTCATATCTTTTTTTCTGATAAATATGAAAAGGAAATAATGTCATAGTTACTTGACTTATTTTTTATTTATAAACACAGCATTTGTTCTTTTGGAGGTAGAAAAGTGAATTATAACTACATTACATTGGATATGACTTAATTGTCTCTCTTTGCCCCAGGATCTAAAGAAATGGATTTCTCACTCTAATGGGCTAATGTTTAAAATGAGAGCTTAAACTTTATACAGCAGCTAAATATCTTAAGAATTTATAAGAAAGGTCAGCATATTCATTCAGTAAAATATTCTTTATTAAATAGCAATTTTGTAGTTTTGAAAATCAAAGGTTGGGAGTAAGCTTAGAACAGATTTTCCTGAGGACTAAACATATTACTTAACATGTCAAATGTTTTTAGTAACCTATTGAATTTCATAGGGGTCTGAGAACATTTTCACCTGTATAAATTGGGTTGGTATTTTTATATCACTCTGTGACATTTTAAAAATATGCATTGTATGCATTTTGTGCTTGTTTCCTTCTAGGAACTTGCTTACTGCAGATGGAGATACTCAGCTATGGCCACCAATTTCTACTTTGGTAGCGTTAGTTTATTATCCAATTCATGGATTTTTTAAGGGAAAAATTACAAATAAATTTAAATGCATGAAGAGTCTGAAGCAAATCTCAATTCTCAGAGCATAGTAATCATATATACTATGGAAGGGTGGTGTTTTATGGGAAATTACCTTTTGAGATAGAAATGTTCCTCAGTGTTCCTCATATGTTCCTCAATGTCATGTTTTTCTTTATTCTGCTCTAATTACTAGGAATCCTAGGACTTAGAATACCATCCCTGTTGACATTTTTTTTATTTGTATTTTTTTACACTTTTGAAGTAATTATTTTTGCTTACTATTTGAAGAGTCACATAGTGATTATTAAACGAACATGTTTTCATTAATAAAGACAAGGATAAAATTTGATTATGCTGTATCAGAATAATTTGGCAAAGCAGGTCCATTATGAAATTTTGTTTAATATTAAAAAGATTATCATAAGAGAAATAGTACTTTCATTTCTTGAGAAATTTATCCATAGATCCTATATTTTTTAAATTAACCTTCCCATTACCTAGATTTGTATAGCTGGAGGAAGGACAGTAGTAGTTTCTAAATCAGGATCCTATTAAGTTGGAGAATTAGGAAGATGTTCATGTTTTCTTTTGAATATATTTTATTATTGTTATTTTGTGTATTTTGTGCTTTTCCAGTCTAATGCTTTTTGAAGTTTTCATTATTAAATGAAGATTTTGTTTGTTTGAGGACATTAAATGTTATTAATTAAAATGTGAATACTGTTTCTTAGCCTTTAAAATTAGAAATAGATATTGGTACAGAGACACATTTCCTTTTGTTTAAATGAAAATAATTGAAACATTGCTAGGTATTTGTTTGCTTGTTATTTATTTTGGCTTTTTCTTTCCACAGCAAGTTGATGTGGAAAAATGGGTATGTGTTTCCATGTATTTACAAAGAAATTGTGATCTAAATGAGTGCATGTTTGCTGTTGCCTCTAATCCTTTTGTTTTGCTTCCTAGTGTGGCTTGTACTATTAGTAGTCAAAATAACTGCTATGTTGTAGTGAATAAATATTTTTCCAATTTCTAGTTAGAATATTACAGAGTTTTTGTTTTGCTTCATCTGAAATAAGATGTACTAAATTTTTCTTTTCTAGTTCATATCATTTTAAGTAATTGACTTTGTAATTATGACATGCTTCTGTCAACAGATTTTTATTATTGATATTATGACTTTTACCAAAAAAATCTTCACTGCCTAATCTTAAAATTCCATGGTTTAGCTCTTATATTTACTTACATATTATCTGTCTATTTTATGAGCTCACAAGTTTGAGGAATGAAGCTAGATGTTAATATCAAATAGGATGAGATGCTAATACAGGGTCTGGAGCCTGAGTGTGGGGGATAGCATTGGGACAGATAGTGTGACACAGTCAAGTAACATTACTACTTCAATCTCTATTTCCACATCTGGAAGAGAGAGAAAAACACCTTTCAAAACTGATTATCCTATATTTTGAATGGGAACTAGACTCACTAACATCTATGCCTCCAACCTATTTTTTTTCTCAAGCTTGCAAAACATGACCATCTCTTTTTAAAAATGTTTATTCATTTAAAAATTCTGTAATTTAATATAATTTTTTTTAACATTGGACTACATGTTTTGTTCATTTCCTCTATCTTATTTTTCCTGATTCCGTGAACCAGTACCCTGGACGCACTCTTTCAAATAGTTTTCTGTCTTTTCAGTAGACTTTCAGTTGTGTTTCCCAATTGACTGAACCTCTGCCTGACTTTTTGTAATTCTTTGCTTGCTTTTAATTCTTTCAGCCCTTTATATCCAAAGCAGTTCTGTTTTATAAATGTACCATATTCATGATGAATGATAGCCATTTACTGATTTCTGAGTACTACTTCCATTTTATGTTTCTGGCAACAACAAATTCATCATCTATTTCTATCTCGCTGAACTGATTTTTCTACTAATTTTTCCAGCTGTTCATTTTTGAAATTTTATGACATTTTTGTGTCTATAGCTAAAATCTGATCATATGTTATATTACTCTTGTTTAGGCAATGGAGACCTTTTTCTAAGAATGTCCAAGTGACCTTCCTTTGTTTCTGATCTCTTTTTCCCACATCAGCCACCTTTACAGTCCTCTGTCTTTTCTCATCTTTGCTTCACTTAATTTCATTCCAGCATTTATCTGCCATATCCACATCTGTATTTCTGACACCAATCACTCAAGCTACTTTCTGTTCTCTTAGAAGCAGAATGTGAGTGAATAAAGTTCCTTTTACCATTGTTTGCAAGATTTACCTTTATTCCTCTGTGTATTTGCTTACTTTTGATCTGCTTTGCAATGTGTTTTTTTCTCTCTCATTTTCAAAATAACATCTCATCTCAAAATTAATTCTTATGATGTATATTTGTAAATTTTTACAATGGGGATTGGTTTCTAGTTTAAGAAAGTAATGGGAAGAACATTGACCTGAAAGTCATACAGTTTAACTTTGCAAGTGATTAGTTTAATAATCTTATGGAGGCTGTTTGTAGTCATAATCTTCTTGTTTATAGGATTAGAATTTGGACTGGCTCTTTTGTAATTTAAAATATTATCATCATATTAATGAGAAAACATATTGATGCTAGAATCTGTGTTCAAATGCATATCATATACTATCCCACTGGAGATGTTTTAGAAAACTTATATTCATTGTGTATATGTGGCCCAGTAAATTTTAGGTTTGGGCTTTTCATACTTTCTTTGACGATTCATGTAATTCAAATCTTATGCATTAGTAAGTGTGAAATTATACTGTAATGGTTCCTTAAAGAGTCATGAAAAACAGTTTAACCCCATTCCCACCTACTGCTTGATGGGGCTTATTTGCTGTCCCTTCAGTTAAATTAGGTCAAACCCTTGACTTTTCTCATATTCAGACAGTGAAACATCCAAGCCATTTTGAGTCATGCCAGTCTCAATTCAGTAATTAAATCCCCATCCTGTGAATAGGGTAGCTCTGAATTTAATTTAAGTTGATTTGTCCCTGCTAGCTCAGGTCTCTTCAAATAGGAAGCATAGAGTGAAGAGTGTGGGAAACTGCTTCACCCTGGTGGCCCCCTACTTATTGGCCTGGAGCTTCCTACCCTTTCAGGGTGTAGGGAAAAGATGACCAAGAGGAAAACTGCAGCTTCGGTCTCTAAGCAGCTTTGGAGATGGACCTTGGCTACCTCTTTCTGGTGTGACTGTTGGCAGTGCATTAATGTCACATTGACTGTCCTATATTCTGTCAGTCAATCACTTTCTCTCCATCTCCAGACATAATCAGGTGCTGGTCTGTTGTGCCACAGCTACTGGGGACTTGAGTGTCCTTGAATCTGCCTCACTAAACATCAACTAAGTCCAGGAATCATACTCCAAACCAACCTAAAAAACTACATCGTTGCTTTTAAGAAACCATTCTTTGCTTGCCAATCCTTTTTAGACAGATTTAGAGCAAAGGTTAGTTAAGGGCAGCACATAGATTTCCTGTACCTCCTTATGGGTCCCTGCTGAGGTGAGACAACAGCACAGTTTGGAATATGATCATATTTGCTGTCTCTTTGTTCTGAGACAGATGTCTTACTTTACTGTTACTCCCGCTTGTCTAGAGTGCTTTTAGATCTTTAGGAGCCTATACATATGAAATATAAATGAAATAAAGATGACTTCTCTATAAACTTTCTGAGAGTCTAATTCTGGATAACTTCATCAAAGGTCAATCAATCTCATGACATTTCTCTCACCTTCTGTCCTTCCCTCCCTCCTCCTTGCTAGTGTCTTGCTAGAGCATTTGTGTTAAATCATGACATGAGGCCACTGAGTAATCAAATGCTGTTTGCAAATGAACCATGTTTGTGAGTCTTGGATTAAATAGTGGCTAGCTGTTAATTTCTACATCCATCCCTTCAGCATCCCTAACCTTTAGCAACATGGAGTCCTGGATTGAATGTTATGACTAGGGTTGGGATGATGAAAAGAAGGAAAAGATTGTGATATTTTCGGATATTTTGCATTATATATAGATAGAATGATATCTTGTATCTATAATTACTCTTTTTAAAAATATATTGATACTAACATAATTTTAAAACTAAGATTTAAATAATAGTATTTTAAAATAATACATTTTCCACATGCAACTATTAAGTAAACATCTGTGAAATACTTTCATGTTACTGAGGTTGATTCATGTTTAAAATGTAGGTGGTGATCTGAGTGGAGGGCATACTATATGGTCTTAGGTCATTGTTATCCCTATATACTCTGTAGAGGTCAACTTGTTTTTGATCTAGAGAAATTCTCTTTGAGACAACTGGGAAAAGAAGGAAATTTCAATAGCTCCTTTGCATAATTGTAAGCATTCATGCAGTTCAGCAATTATAGATGTAACACAGATATAAGCTCTAGTTTATCAGGATTAGTAATTTTCCCTCACCCTTCTAAAAGAAGAACTATGTTTGTATGTCAAATACATCACCCTGAAAAGAAAAGATAGCCTGTTTAAATAATGTTAGTGCAGGAGTGTTATAGACTGAAAAAGACAATACTTGCTACCAATATGCACCTCAAAATGTGGTAAGTTCTTTTTAAAAATGCCAGGATGCACATGCAGATAGATGCCCATGATGATCATTTTCATGAGTGATGCAAGAATATTGCTACCCTCTATGTAATTTTCTTTATAGTTTCTCTTTCATAGATTAAAACCAGAACACTTTTAAAATTGCTTTCTGGACCCACAGACAGCATGTCAATCTGCAGGGTACCCTAGAAAGAAAGCATTTATAAGATATTATCAACCTAAGAGAAATAGTTGAGGTTTTTCAGAGATATTTAGCACGTGTGTTATTAGACAGTATCTATTGCTATAGATTTGGAGTTTGAAATTGTTACTCTTATTTCTTGTACTCCCTAAAATTTTTGGGAGCACCATTAGTTAAAAATACTCAACAAACTCAAGTCTTGAGGGGTGAAGTCACCTTTTCTTAACAATGAAGTTTAACAAATGTGTCCTTACTCTCAATAAAGAGGTTACAGGTAGAAGGCTCATGGAGAATTTTAGCATCTTGGTACATAATGAGAAAAGATGACAAAAGAAGCTTAAATTTGATGGCTATCTTATATGCAGAATTTGACATTTCACTCTTTCAATGAGATCTTCATTTAGATGCAGTCCTGAGTCAAAATTTTACCCATCTCTCAGATTGTCTTATTGGATAAACCCCATTAATGAGAGGTCCCCCAAATGTTTATTTTGTTGCTTTGTCGATAATTTCTTAGCTATATAATTTTTAAGATGTTTCAGTAGGTATTTTGTGACACTCTAAAAGAAGTCCATATATAGAAGCACTAAAATTTTTAATCAGTTGTAACTTTATAAAACTGAAATAATAGGTAAAAAAAATTCAAGGTTGAACTAAAAGGCATAATTATGCAGAGAAGCTTTTATAATACCACCTGAATTACTATTTCTTTCTTTGTACCAGTAACAGATTGAATTTAATTATGCATTCACTTGATGTTCAATATTTGATTGTTTTCAAAATAAAGTATTGCTATTTGATTTTTCTCTTTATAGTCATTTTTATATGCTAAGAGGATCCCTTAGGTCTTTCAGATCCACTAGATTGAGTGATATATGCTTATAAACCAAAGACTATGATACTAGTTTTGTTTTCCATTAAACTCACAGGACCACCTTTATTTGAATGAAAACATAAAAATTGCTTTATTTCTTCCTCTTTTTTGTGTTATATGGCTGACTGAGAGATATATGGCTCAACTACCAATTTGCACTTGAAGCTTTATCTGACTTGTCAATTTTCAATTTTGAAATAATCTGGGGCACTGAGTTACTGTCATTAGCAATTTTGCCCAAAACAATTAAATGTCCTCCTCTCATTTCAGAGTACACTGATCATCATCAAAGACTTTCTTATAAGACAGAATCCATGCTAGGAGCTGCTCTTTTTAATTACCCGTTTCTATACCTGTAATAAAATTAATCTATTGAAATGTCCATGAGTGAAATAAAACTAATTCCTTTACTAAGCTTATTTGAACACAACATATTTTGTTTCTTAATTGTGATTATTTTCTTTAATATTTATATTTAAGCATGAGTTGTTTTCTCTCTTCCCTAGCGTATCAACTTTTAAAAGGGTTTTTTGTTATTTTTTCACTGTTACTTTTAGTCATACCTAAAAGTTGTTTATATTGATTTTAAAACAGAATATTCTTCTACTTTCTCTTTTTCTTGAATGACCTCTTTGAATATCTCATAAAATTATAACTTTAGTTATATCTAGCCTGTAAGCCAAAATGACCAATAACTGGTTTGTATGAAAAGGTGTCTTTAATACCACAAATAATCTTTCAGGTTCTTGATTTCCTTTTGAAGCTAATCTGTGTCTATTGTAAATGCTGTTCTTTCTCATCATCCAGAAGGATATAGTAACTGTTGCTAGTTGACAGCATTCATTGTTTGACCTCAGACAAATTGTTCTCCTCTGTTACTTAATCTTCCCACAGTCAAAAAAAAAACAAAACAAAACAAAAAAAAAAACTTAGAAATTATGAGTAGTAGGCCTCATTAACTTCACTGTTCATTCTTTTTCTGGTACTGCAGTTCTAAGGTAGTTCAATTTAGATAACTGACAAAGTCAGGCTGAAACATTTCTGAAAGCAAAATCACTAAAACTATATCGATTTTAATGTTATGGCTCATGTTCCATAACAAAACTGTGACTGTTTTTGAATTAGTCTTAAAAAATGAGTTTTCCTAATTCCTTTAGTACTAGCTATATCACTAGCAATGAAATGCAGATATGTGATTATTCAGTATCTACATGGAAAATATTTCCTGTTATCATTTACATTGATATTATAGAAAATGTAACTAAGCAATCTATATTTTCTAAGCCAAGAATGAAATGGTTCTTCAAAAATTTCCTTAAAATTTTAGTATTAAAAATGAAATAGAATTCCATTTCGTAATCTAAACGTTACTATGTATATATGTTTTAAAGAAACAATGGTGGAATTTACAAATGTACTTCTGTGTTTGAAAACTTTCCTTTTCTAAATTTTTAAATAGGACTTTGAATATGTATATATTTTCTTTATAGGACTTATAAGCACCTGACAACTAAATTTAACCCTAAGTTTGGAAATATAACATTTTTTTTCCTTCTTAGCTCTTTTTCATCTGTTTATCTCTCCTAGGAGTCAAAGAAACCTTATGGGTCTAAAGGGAATGAAGGAATACATGTTCATACTATATTTTTTTAAGAATAAAAGAGTTATTATGATAAATCATAAGAAAAGTATCAATTTCAAAGAAAAAGAAAACTTATGATTTTTCTTTGAAAGAGCTCACAATATGTAGTATGAAGCGAATCATGTATATTATTTTGCATGAATATGAGCAGCTTGTAGTAGTTCTTAGCTTATGATCTATATTACCTGTTTCTAATCTACTATTTTTATGAAAATGTGTTGCTTCTTGTTTTCATCACTGCATTTTTCTGCAAAAAAGAAAATAAAAAATTTAAAGCATTTTCAGAGAAAATTTTAAGAATTTATCTTTGGTTTATTTTTGGTGCTTACTATGTTATAAACTGAATCACGCATTAACGTAGAGTGGCATGTTTTCACAAACAGAAATAACTAATGTGAAAATATCTTTTAGAGTTTTGCTTGCTACAGCTTTTCTCTAGCATGTAGTCAATACTAAGTTTTGTTGTGACTACACAGTGAATGTGTTTTATTTTTGTTTGTTTGTTTATTGTTGACACAACTCCATTTAAGGACAATGGAGTCACAATAAGTGATATTTTAAGTTTCTAAAATAATGTGTATTTAATAACTTCTCTTTTTTTCTTTTGCCCTTACAGAAATTCATGATGAAGGTAAGATATTGGATCATTTCTGATATGTGCAATATACTTTCATACTATAAGTTTGGTTACACATGTTCATTCAGTATCTGAACTTCTGACACTTTTCTTCACATTTTAAAGCTTAAAATCATTAAATCAGACTTGGTAACTTTTAAATTTAAAGAAGAAAATCACATGTTTAGGCCTGTCTATTTGACAATAGTTTGATATCTGTGGGTACTCTATTTAGAATTTCCACTGTGGGAATTATATTGGCTGCTTTGTGTGTAAGATATTTTGCATGCATAAACAGAAATTTATACTGGAAAACTTGAAGAGGCACCAAGAAGCTTCTTTTGAATGACTTACTCCAAGAAAAGTATAATTAACCCCTTTTCAATTTCTCTAACAAATTAGAAAATGGAGAGGTTTTATGAAGAATGAAGTACATCATTATGTCATTGAAGGAAATATGTAGGTTCTATACATGTACATCTAATTTTTAAATGATGAATGTTCATTATTCCATTTTTATATGCTTTTACAGTTCTCATGTTATAAATAATAGCAAAACATAAATACATCCTTTCCTTGCCAGTAAAAGTAAATAATGAAGTATGATGTAAGAAAATTCTTTTTTTTCTTGCTAAATCTGCATTTTATCATCTGATCCCATTCCAATTTCTTATTCATTACCATTTGTTTCCCACTGGAGAAGAATGAGTGGAATGTATAACTCAGACTCTTTCATGAGAGCAGATTTATATAAAATCAATGCAAATAAAAAGATATGTAGAATTAGTTTAGGCCAGATATTAAGCTTAACTTAGTTTCTTTTAACTGCAAGATCAGAAACCTTAATTTAATATTGCATTAGGTGATCTGAAAGGTTAGAATTTGACTAAGTGAAGGTCATAGGCATTAAATCATAGTAAATTAAGCTGTTTAAAAGCTAACAGATGATGGATTTTAATCGCTTTTACCTTTCATTGTTAGTTTGTTTGGGGTTTTATACTTTGATGAGTGTTATTTAACCTCCTAGAATTAGGCAAGTGCTTCTTTCTTACAGGAATCCATTTTTGGTTGTTGGTGCTAAAAGATTAGTTAGCAATGTCATATGATCTGTTCCCTCAGGAGACTTTCAGTTATCATAGCATTGCAAATAAGCCATCCCTTACTAAGTGACTGTGTTGGCAGTGTTCAAGCAGCTTTGTTAGACACATTTTTTTTTTTCATTGAAGAGCCAGAGTCCTCATTAATTACTATAACCATCCTGTAAATGAGATGTGTGATGTACTATTAATTGATGAAGGCAGGGCTGTTGGTGTATTCCTGCTGCCAGAGACCCTCAGGCTGATCAATCTTGTGCTGTTACATTTGTATTTTGAGTCATTCTGACATGACGTAAAAGTCTATGTATATATTTTGTGTTTCCTCTTTTAAACAACTAATTTTCTTCACTTTATTCTTATTATTTGAAGGTAAATACTTTTCTAAATAGGCTATAAAATTGTATGAAAGAAATTCTTTAATGCAACTTTCTTTTTGTTTCTATTATTTAAAATTTTGACAATGAACTTTATAGTTGCCAATAGTAATAAACTCCTTTTAAGAGATCATGGTTTTATTTGTAAAGTGCTATGATTGTTATAGTGGACAGAGATATAAGACTGTTCTCTTTTGAAGTCTGATTAATTTAAAAAACACTTTCATTAAAAGGGTCTGGAATTAAATGAAATATCCTACATTGTGAAACATAGCACTTTTGTATGGAAAGAAAATTATAAAATCAGAAAAATTTTAGATATTTCAATCTTATATAGTTAGTAAATTAAATGATTTTAAGCAACAATAATACTAGAGATAGAGTCACAAGCAAATATATAGTACAAAGGTAGATTTCAAAAATGCATAGTCAAAAAAGCTGGGATCAAAAGTCATAGAAACAGAACCAGTAATTTTTGTTTGCCTATAAATCTTTGTGACATAAGTTGTTACTATTCTACTTTAATATACAAAAGTACATTGAAAGTTTCTGGTAGTGCCTCAAATGTAACTATAGTGATTACACGTGTTCCCCTCTCTACAGAGGACAACAGATGAATATATGATACCCTATAATTGCATATTATTCTAAAGAAATGTAAATATAGAAACATTTGCATAAAGCTTTACCTTACAATACAGACCTTCACACTGGGCACTTTTGGTAAGATCCTGGAAAAGTTGAAGCATGTAGGAATGCTAAAATAATTTGTGGAAAGTGAGAATATATACAACTGTGTTGCTTAGATTTTGTTTGAATGTACTCTGGACTTTCCTTCCCTCAGTTTGATTTTCTTACTCTTTGGTAATATTAATCCTATTGGTCATTTAGGGGCAAATAAGACCAATCCCTCCCCACACACACACATGCAGAAACCTTTAAAAATCTTATTTTTGTTGTTAGTTTTTACCATTCATTTATCATTCTGACTCTCCAACACCAGGAATAGTTAGTGGGAGTAGGTTAGAAATGATAGCAATCACTATTTTGTCTTCTCTAGGAGTATGCCTACAGGAGAATCCCTGTTGTCTGCGGAAGACAACGGTAGCCGAGCAGAAGTGTCAGTGTTTGCAGAATCAGAATCCTGGTTCTCCAGATGGGTCTTGAATGTCTGGTGACCACTTACTAACTATCCCACAGACTTAACAAATCATGGGGACTGCTGGGGTGCAATGGATCGATAGTTTTCAGGGATTGATAGCATAAGTCACACTTGCAAAGTACCTCTAGGACATGTGAGTTCCAGGTAATACATTTACTAAAAGGGCTTTATAATCCATCATCTAGTTGGAGGTGTTTGGGAATACACAAAAATTTTCTGTGTACTTTGTGAGCTTCCATTTTCTTTGCTGTTAGTAAGTATTTAGAAGGAAATCACTTGGAATTCAGTATATAATTAATAAATTTATGATTGCTTAGAGTGTTCATAGAAAACTCTCATTCTGAAGAAAGAAAATCAGACTATATGAATTTACACATAATACCCTTGATATTCAGTACTGAGACATTAGATACTCAATAAGCATTTTTTGAATGAGTGGAAGGATGGTTTTTGGTGTAATATTTACTGCAAAATTGGCAGTATTAAAGTATACATGCCATAATGTGAACTGAAGGTTTACAGGTCACATAAAATTTTAATTTCCTAATTATCCTTTTATTGGTATGATTGAGAGCATTTTTAACTCTGTGTTTTAGATTTCAAGGAACATTTATTTTTTTCCCAAATGTGAATTTGAAAAATTGTCCAGCCTTGAGCTTGCTGCACCATTATTTTGATTCACTCTACTGTCCGGTTAGTCTCCTGGCTGGATCCCAATTCAGTGATATGATTATATCACACTGCTTACAGCTCTAGGTCTGAGTGACTAATGGTGGGAAAATGGACTCTTTTTGGAGAACACTGAATCATTAGAATCGTTACTGTGGGTGAGGTGTCACCCAGAGGTGAGAATCTTTTTCTCATTGACTTTTCTCTGGGGGATTCCCTTAGTTCATTTGAGACAGTGTTACCATATTTTTAGGTGTTGTTCCCCAGCCAGGGACTGACCCCAGGTTGCAGCACCACACTGAGTTCTGGCCACCAGACCAACTAGGCTTGGTGTTTGATGAAGCCACAGGAGGACTTTGCTGACTTCACCATGCAAGTAAAAAGAGGCAAATTTATTTTGAAGAACAGATATGAGGAAAAGTTTATTAAGGTGAAAAGAAACAGAAACAAAGTGAGACTTCCAGACCTTTGGAGCCAGGGACAGCAAATGCACTATAATGGAGTCATGTCTCATGGAATATAAACCTTCTTTCCCTAATTATTCCACAGCCCCATTACTCTCTTTGAGATTGGTTCATGCCACTGTGCTGAGAATGATGTCTTGCTTTCCAGCTCTTAAAGTTTTTTTCTTTACTGATGTCTGGAAATGCCTGTAAGACCTCTACTTTCCTTAATCCAGGGAGTGTCTGGTTAAGCCCTTTTGCAATTTACTGCCCCTCTTTCTGGAGCCTCCTTTATTCCTCTCAGGCTTTTCTATGCTACTCTGACCTTGGACTCAACTGAATGTTGTAGACTCTTTATTAACCCCAGAGATGGTTTTATAGAGCACCATTAGTTCCCTATACCAGAGGAAGTTCATATTTATTCCAAGTAAATTTGGCAAGCAGTAGGCCAAATTTGATAAGAAAATAAGACAAGATTTGGCAAAAAACAAACATAAACCCAGTAAGACAAAAATATCCAGCTGTCCCTTTGGATACATACCCCCTCCTCTCTGCCCCCCCCATTCTTTTAATAACTGTTTGTTGGGTGAACACTATCTAACTTGCCCCAAGAGTGGAAATTATGAGAGAAACAGAGCCAATTAGAGTAGTATTATTTAAAAACGACAAATTACATTACTGCAGACCAGGTGATAGTAATTGCATCCAGTTTGTGTTAACAATGCTCTTAATTTACTTAGTATGGGTTATTTCCATATTTTTACAACAGATCTATTAATAATAAATCTGCAGCAAAATTAGGTTTTAAGTAGTGAAGAAATCTAGTGTAAAATCTATAATTGTCTAATTGTGTATAATGTTTAGTTGAAAGAAAATTCAGACGCTAAATTACCTCCCTGTTAGCTGAACCAAAGCAAACTTTTATATGTGTGTATGAGCCTTTTTTTTTTGCATTAGATAAAGCTGTACTGTAAAAGAAGCAAAAGAAGCAATTAGCACTTTTTGTTAATTCCTTCTCCTTCATTAAAAATAGATTAAATAATATGCAATGTTGTAATGTTACTTCAATAAAAAAACTGCAATTTCAAAATATAAAAGCAAAATTGTTTAATTGCTCAGTCAAATGTTATCAACTGGTTTTATAGTTTTGGAACCCATTTCTGGAATTAAAAGATAGCTACCTTTGAAGAGATCCAGATCAGACAGGACAAGTAAAATTGTTCTTGGCAACAATAAATCAAATATAGAAATAAAATATCCTTTAAAAAGGGCTTTGTTGTAGACTTTTTGCTATATTTTTTGTATATGAGAAAGTGATTTTCCTACTTAGATAGAAGTTTTTCTTATGTTAATATATTTAATATCTTTTTAATGAATGGTCCTGATATTTTTCAGGTAAAAAATGTAGATAATTCTTTTAAGAAGTTAAATCAAATAATAGGGAGAGGATATGCTTTTAGTAAATCAAGTATATTAATATTAGATGACCACTCTCATCTTTAGTTACAGATAAAAAGACTCCTTGGTACAACATTTTGTGCCATTCATCATCTTTCATGATCTATATAGTTCTTATTTTGTTTCTTTCTGTAATCCAATATTACGGTACTGAAGCCCTGTTTTCTTTATTAGCTATCTTGCAGTTGCATGCCATGACACCTTCATTCCTATTTCTTTATTTTTGACTTTCTTTTTTTAAATTTTTAAATTTTTATTTTTTATTCATTTTATTGATTTGTCACCTTTGTGCATTAATTGATCTCTCCTCCCCCCCTCCATATCCCCCCTCTAGTCACTCCATCTCCCATTTTTCTGTGATTTTTTGGTTAGTGAAGTTGATGTTCAGTTGTTCATTGTTTTTCATTCCTATTTCTTTACCCACCTAAGATTGGGCCCCCACATCCAGTTTTTTTTTCATTCAACAAATGTTTATTGGGAGCTTAATAAGCCCTGGCCTTGTACTAAGTGCTAAAGTCCATATGGTGAATTCAGTCTGGTCCAGGCAAGAAATGTGCTCAAGTGTAGTGATCAGCCCAGTGGTCATGTGCAGGGCTGCAAATACACCAAGGATACCAGCTGAGCTTCATAGAGGAGATGGTCTCTAACCTGGGTTGCAGAACAGTTTATGTAGCAGAAGATGCCACGGAGGGAAAGCAAGAAAGAATAGCAAGAAAGCAGCTCGTTTCTTTAGGGAGGGAAATTGCATGTTTTGAATATAAGGGGGTTTGAGGGAAGAGGCTGGAAAAGGTTGAGGCTGATTATTCTCTGTGTTTGTAACCCTCAAAGTGTGACCCTCAGAACAACAACTGTATCACTTGGGAAATTAAGAAAATTCAACCTCTATCCCACACCTACTGAGTCAGAGCTTTACACTAGGTCTGGGACTCTGTGTTTTAACAAGTTTTAAGTGAGTCAAAGAGGATACTAAAATTTGAGAAACAGTTCTCTATTTCGTATAAAGCCTGGATATAATTTGATGCACTTGTTTCAGGAATACTCATTCACTGAATAAGTATTCACTGAGCCCTTACAGAGTGCCAGGCATTTTGCTGGGCACTTGGGGTACAATATGACCAAAGCCCATTACTAGGTGCACACAGCCATGTAATGGGAAGTACAGGCTACAAGTAAATCTTTATAAATTATGCTTAGTAGTTACTGAAATCACATTCTTTATTCAAGAACTACATCAGCTTCTAGTTCCACAATACAAGTTTTCTTGACAGCCTTTTTCCAACTCAAGCATTCTCTATGCATGTTACTTGTCTACAATTATTCTTCCTTTATTCTTTCCCATTCAACTTACCCTTGCGAATGAGAGCATTTTATTGACTAAGTTAAGTTTACCTGTTTATGTTTTCCCCTTTTGCTCATTTCTCCTGTCTATGCAGACGGCACAAGGGAGTGGGCATCGGACGCTGCTCTATGGCCATGCCATACTGCTCCGCCATTCCTATAGTGGCATGGTAAGTAGACATCTTGATTTCCTCTCTCCTGGGGTCTTCCTGATATACTTGGCAATAATTAGGAAATGTTGGTAATGACATTTTAGAGATTAATTATTAGTGATCTTGATTGTTTCTGTTTGTGAATATCATTGTTTTGTTTTCTCATCAAATGATGAAAGTTAGCTTAGATAACCTTTAAAATTCTTCATGTGTTCAAGTGTATCATCAGATACTCCTATTTTTAATATCTGGCTTTTGATATCTTACTTTTAGGAGAGAGAAGAATCAAATAAGAAATACTGCTTTAAATAGTTCATTTGTTAGAGAATAAAATTAGATAATACAGTTAATCAGCTAGCATTTATAGAGAATTGCAGAAAGATAAAATCTGCTTGAGAGATCTATAATAAATTTGTCATCAACTTTTTTTTTTAGCTAATGCTCTATTTCTTTTTTCAGTCAACTCCTTCTTTCACACAAATGTATATATTATCCATCAGGTCCTCCCAGGCATAGTTTCCTCATTTTCTGCCATATTTTCATATACATGTATATACATGTATGTAAATATATAGTATATATGTTATATGTAACAAAAGTTTCATTCCATCCTTCTTTATCCTTAAAAAATTATTTTACACATTTAATTGGTTACTACATAACCAAAATTTATCTTGATATTTTTAAGATGTTATCATAGCATTAATATTTATTTTGTTATTTAAATTCTCTTCAAGCTAATATTAGTAACTAGTTGATCAGCCAAAATCTGAAAGAATGGTACAAGTGATTATTTCTTTTGAGAAGGAGTTAGTTAATAAAACATGTACATTTTTCTGGAGTAATAGACTAAGATATAACTTTAATACCAATACCTAAAACACATAAAAAGTGTTATTTTCCATCATGAACATTTCCATGAAATTCTCATTTAATACTGTAGTTAATTTCAAATTATAGGAAGTTTTGAAAAAATACAAATGTGATTTAAATGATTACTTGACTAATCATTTCTCTGATGTGATATATCACATTAAAGGGTCAGATGAAAAACTGATCATCTTAACAAGTATCAATAAATTTTTAATACTACTCAATTTGCATTTCTAATAAATATGAAGCCCTGATAGGATAAGTAAAACATCAATGTCTAATCAATACCCAACATCATACTGTTAAACAATGAAGTCATTCTAGACACAACTAACTCAAACAAATAAAAATAAGATTAGCTTATCTAACTTTATTCTGGAAATCCTGACAGATCTAGCAGCCTTTGAAGGAAAATAAAGGGAAATGCCTTAATAAAGTGGCTGGTATGAAACTCTATCTAATAACCTGTTTGCATGTAGCAATCACACATTAGGACTTCATGGAAACAATTCAGTTTTCAATACCAATCAAAGCACATGAACTACATAAGCAATAAATTCAAGAGTCCATTTTAAGAAAACTACTCTGGAAATATAGTAGACAAGTTAAGTTGAACTTTGTTGGCAAGTATCGGCTCATCTTCTTGCACACTGTACAACTTTGGATACCTTGCTGAACCTAAGCCTGTAATTGCATTTAAAAATTGTATTCATTCATTCAACAATTTTTTGAATATTAAGTAATTTATTTATATATAAATTTCATATCTTTGTGATCTCTGGGGTTCACCCCCCCTCCCTGATCATTCTCATCGTGTTCCCCCACCCTCTGAGTTGTGTACTTTAATTTGATTTTTGGCTTGTTTTGACTTTTCTTCATGGCTTTTTGTTTATGTCCCATATAATAGTGAAACCATTTGGTTTCTGTCTTTTTTTTTTTGATTTGTTTCTGCTAATATGATTTCTTCTAAGTTCATCCATGTTATCATAAATCATCCAATTTGTCATTTTCAATTGATGAGTAATATTCCAATTTGTCATTTTCAATTGATGAGTAATATTCCATATATATATATATATATATATATCTCACATCTTTTTCATCCAGTCATCTGTTTTGGGACATTTTGGTTGCTTCCATGTCCTTGAAATTACAAATAGTGCTGCAATAAACATCCGAGCAAAGGTGTCCCTTTATACCCACATTGAGATCTCCTTAAGGTAAATTCCCAAGAGAACAATTGCTGGGTCATATGGTAGTTCCATTTTCATTAATTTGAGGGCCCTCCACACAGCTTTCCATAGAGGTTGGAACAATTTACATTCCCACCAGCAGTGTAAGAGTGTTCCTTTCTCTCCATATGCTTGCCAGCACTCAACAAATGTTATTTAGTACTGTCCATGTCCTTAGCTCTGGCCTTAGTGCTGGGTATCATAGTAAATATGACTAAGTTTTTGCCCTTCTGGAACTTAACATGTTATGAAATTAGCATATTGTGAAAAATTAGAGTGTTTACCTCCAATTGCTGTGAATGCTAGAGAAAGGGAAGATATGTAAGTTATCATATACATACAGATCAGCATGGTAATGTTTTTGAGAAAAATTACTGAAAATTTTAATTGGAATCAGTTGCTATTTTGCTGAGAACCTGAGTGTTGTGAAGTTGTTATTTTTTTTCTCAGTTAAAGTCAGACATCAAATTGTTTAGGTAAAAAGTATATAAGCCACAGGGGCTACCCTCAACTGCCTGCCTCTCAGTCAGACACACTCCTCACTGATAGAGAACTTGTGGGAGAACTCTCCAGCATCTTTTCTGCAATCTTGGAAGCAAGTGTTTGCAACAAGAAGCAGGAGTCTCCAAGTCAATGTGATTTTTCATCCCTGAGGCCATGATGTATACTTAATGTGCCAGCACATGTTGTCCCTGAATAATTAATTTTCCTGCCTCCTCACAGTCACAGACATTTACTGAGCTGGATGCATCCTTAGAAGGGATTCTCTCAACTTTGCTTTAATCAGTCAGTGAATCTAGTGGTGATTCTGGGCATGTTCTATCCTCAGAATTGTCTCCCAGTGCTCGTTGCTGGGTTCCTGATAGTGCACTTGCCTGACTGGTATCTGTGTTCTCATTCTAAGAAAAAGTAATAAGGTTTTTGAAGTAGGGGTAAGGTTGAGGAGCTGGCCTGAGAAATTATCTTGAATTCTATGTCCAAAAAAACACAGGGAAACTAAAAAGGGTTGAGGAGAAGCTAGTGTTAATGTTCAACTATTCCCAGGAACATACACATGTGTATAGTCATAATAAAACTTCATTTCAGTGAGGTGGCTTGCTGCGTCCAAAATCAGTGTTGGATGGATTTCTAGGAGTTAACATTTTAAAAATGAGAACAAAATTAGAACACAGAAGTGAATCACAAATTTCTTTTTGGAAGAAAGATTTCTAATTCTCAGGTCAGGTTGTACTTTTACTCACAGTTTTGAATATCACATGAAATCTTGGGCATGACCTCTCCAGTTACTTTTCTTCTTTAACTGACAATAAAATTTCCTAATATTTTTTCATTAAAAAAAATCTTACCTTGTTCATTTCTGTACAGTAATTACTTTCTCCTCTCAGGTACAGTCCCTGTAGTTCTCACACTACCACATTACCCATGGTCCATTACCATAGTCCCCTTTGCTTTCCCCACTCTCCCTCCATTTTGAGCCTCCTCCATCCCCTTTTGCTGATGTATGCCTCAGACATAAGGTCAACTTGCAAGTTTTATCTTTTTCTTTACATCTTGTTTAGTTTATCTGTATTTTACATATAAGTGTAACCATCCCATCTTTATCTTTATCTTTTTCCTAATATTTTAAGAATGGCAGAAGGGACTATATTTTCCTTATAACATCTTTTCTCATGAGCCCTGTGTAAGTGCTATTCTTCCTCAAAATGAAAATCCTGAGCTTAACACAGAAGCATTCAAATGTGAAAGGAAAGACTGATAGAGAGAGATGCCAGAAGATATGTCAGGATTAGACATGGATGGGACTAGTGACAACTACTGATTCTGTGTCTTTCAGTATCTATGCTGCTTATCCACATCCCGGTCTTCAACTGATAAGCTGGCTTTTGATGTTGGCTTGCAAGAGGACACAACAGGTGAGCATCTTGGTTCGTAGTGAAACTGTCTTCAGAGAAAGTTTGGCAGGGGTTGGACTGCAGGCAGTCATGAAACCGGGTGGAAGAGATTGTAGGTGAAGTGAGGAAGCAAATGGCTTCCAATAGAAAGTGTTGAGTAAAAAGAGGTAATGTGCATTGTTCCTCTTGGTTGGTCATCCTACATATTAACTGGAGATTCAAACTAGAGTTTAACTTTATTCATATGAATTCAGTTAGGAAAGCAGTATACCACACTTACTGAATGGCTGCTAATGGTGTTAAAGTGAACTTAATGAGTACTATTTTATCGCTCTTTTATCTTGAAAATAATTTTCATCCTGTAAATTTTGCATACTCAGTGTCAATATACAGACAAAAAAGGTGGGTTTTCTGTCCATAGGGAACCATACTACCCATCTTTGTAAAGACATATTATTTGAATATTTTTGACACAGTAAGTGCATATGTCAAGATATTCTTTTGGAGAATCAAAATAAACAGACTTCATTTGTGTTTCTGTTCTCAGTGGTCTGAAGAATTTGCATTTTAGATACTTCTGTACAAGTTGACTCTTTTCTTAATCTTTTACCATGTGCATGCAGAATTTTTAAAATTAAATGTAGGATACAGCACAACTCTTACTAACTTACTACTTTTCTATGTGCCTCTATCCCTACAGTAGTTTAAAAAATAGTTTGCAATACACAAGCAGTAAATAGATAAAAACAAAACTATATTTATGAACCTAATTAACTTTGTAATCAACACCTTGCCTTGTACCAGATTCAAAAAATCCCTCACACCAAAAAGACATATTATTCTGATTTTTGTTTCATTTTATATGAACTTAAATATATGTTTGCATTTTTTCTACTTGTTTCGTTCTCTCATTTAATTGACTTATTTCAGTATATGCTCAAAAGACATGAAAGACTTGTGTGATCTGTAACTTGATTTCATTGAGATGATTATACAACAGTCAACAACAAAATAAAGCAACCCCTCCTTCTGCGTCCTGATGCCCTTGTATTGCTGTTTCCTCCATAGCTTTCTACTTTCTTTTGAATTATTGAATTATTTATCATGTTTATTGCTTTTTATATACCCACTGTGATCATAATTAAACCTACAAAGCAAACAATTTTCCCTTGTTTATTGATGTATTCCCAACTATCAAAACAATGATTGACAGATAGTAGAAACTTAATTTTTCTTGAATGACTGAATGAAAAACTTCCTGCAGCATTGAAAATGTGAATTGAGAGAATAAAAATAAGTAATTCTTCAAGATGGTATTCAAGGTAAACTATGATAATATAAGAAAACCAACTCAGGGCAAGGATAACATGTTGACTGTAAGAATACTTAGAAAACATTATTTTATGATTCATCTAAATTATGCAAAATAAAAATTTTGAGTGCCTTGTTGCAGCTGGGAAACTAGGGATCAAAGGATAGAAAGACCTGTTCTTATGGAACTCATATTTGGCCCTGAGAACTTAAGAAAGAATTTTTATAGAAGAGTAGTACAGGTATATCAAGGGACAGAATGAAAATTATTAGACAAATGGTATTTTCATTTTAGAATTGAATTAATATTTAAGCTTTAGAAGGAATTTGAGTAGATTGAAGAATTGTATATAATGAAGTTTGTATCTTAGGTGATAGAACTGTGGCATGAACAATGTATCTGTTCAATGAGGCTTATATACTTGATCTGAGGCTTATTTGATTCAATGTATACCCAGATAGTTTATAATGTGGCCCTCTATGGTAAGGTTCACTTATATTTCACTTTTGCATTAATAAAAACAAGAATACTTTAAAATAAAATAAAATCAGACACAGGACAGTAAAATTTAGGTGGCAAGCCTTTATACTCATTTGAATAAACATAGTTTTTAAAAACTGTTATAATATGAATCATTTCACAAAAATCCTTTTGGAAAGCAGGCAATGAAATCTAGAAGTTATTACAGAGAGCTTTGTGAGCAGTGTAAATATGTGTGATTGCATAAAAAAATGAAGTCAGGTGGGTATGCCTGGTGATTTTGGCTTTAGTAGCATTAATGAATATACATTTTAAAGCTGTATTGGGGCGGGGGGAGTTCATCAAACTTGTCATAACCAGTTTCTATGACAAGAATCTTTGAATTTTGCTATATTTTTTCCCAAGATAATTTGGCCTAGTTCTTTTGATGCTTATGGTCTAACAGATTAATTTGCATTACCTTTCAAATTTCTGAAGATGGTATGAGTAGGGTAATTTCATATTAAAGAGACTGATTTTGAAAGTTCATTTCTTTCCTTTGTTTTGGAGTCATTGGCAGAGAAAATCCATTTTAAACTAAGGGTACTTCGTGATTCACTTTGCAAACATTCTGCAGGTGAAGCTTGTTGGTGGACTATTCATCCTGCCTCTAAACAGCGATCCGAAGGAGAAAAGGTCCGAGTTGGGGATGACCTCATCTTAGTCAGTGTGTCCTCTGAAAGGTACTTGGTAAGTGTAGAGCAAAAGTATTTGACAAATGATGTGGTAAATGACAGGTCAATAAAGTTGTCTCTTTAAAGTTTAGATTGCAGATTTTCTAGGAAATTTGTTAGGAACAAGCTATGTCCCTATTTAATGAATCATAAATAACTCCCTTAATAGAGAAATAATATGACAGGCTTGCCAGGTTTATTTTAAACAGGCCTCCCTGTGCCCTTGAGATGTATGCTTATGATATTGATAATACCTATTGTTGGGTTGTTTGATTAATAACATGTGCATGAAATTTTATTTGGAATTCGAAATTCCATGGACTTTTTTTGCACCCAATAAGAAAGCTATATTAATGAGATTAAAATGGCCTATGTTGTATTTATGAAAGTGAATTACTATATGAGAAATACTTGCCATTTTAAGCAAGAAGAAATATACAAATGAAAACAACTTAGTCTCTGATATTGTATTGATTCAAGGAGAAGGTATTGGAAATGGAAAAATGAACAAAGATATTTTTGTTTAATCATAAAAAGTATTTTTTTTTCTCCTGGTGAGGCCTAGGTATTTAACTTATTCAGTAATTGTATTTTTGTTAAGAGTAGTCATGCATAGAGGATTACAGAGGATTTAAATGAGTAGAAGTGTGAAAGATTCAAATACAGGTTCTCTCTTTTATTTTTTGGTTGAAAATGACAAATGTAAATAAACAAATATAAGCTTTACATGAATATTGATGTAAAAATATTCTTGGCACTAGAGTGGATTAAGTGGATCAAACAAAAATCAGAAATAGAAGATTTTTATAGCTTAGAACATACACAGAAAGTGTTTAACAGAAATCAAATTATTTTTGTGTAATTGATTTAGGATTGGATAAACACTTGGTAACCCTTTGCTTGTTCTAATTACCTACACATTTTGTCCCAATTTTGATCCATTCTTGTTAAGAAAAGTTTTATTTGTTTCATGGAGAGAAGTAATGATAAAGACAAGGAAATGGTGGAACAGTGCCTCCTGTAACTGACAAACTATTGACTTAAATGGAGCATCTTATGCTGCATAGCCATAGGGAGGCCCGGGAGCATTGCTTTTAGTCTCTTAAGCAGTGTAGGTGGAAGCAGTTACCATGCACACTTCTTGGACAATACAGGTATGTTAATTGGTCAAATAAGTATATATACATATGTATTTTTTCTTACACCATTTTTCTCACCTCAGGTGCAGTCCTTGTAGTTCTTCCACCAGCATAGCACCTGTGATCATCATGCTATATAGTCCCTTGTACTCTTCCATCCCCTCTTTTGCCCCTCTCCCTCCATTGCTGTTTGCCTCAAATCTATGATCAGCTTGCAGTTTTTGTCCTTGTCTGATTTTCTTATGTTCCAACTAAAAATGAGACCACTCAATATTTTCCTTTTCCTTTTGACTTATCAAACCTTAGTTATTAAAACTTTGCTATTGATGTGTGCTGTATATGTTAAGATGATGTATTTTCATCAGTATATAAAAATTTCAGCCTGTAATTTTACTTGTAAATCAAGAAAACCAGTAAAAATAATACATGCGTGCTTTTCAATATAAAAATTACATCTATATCTATTTTGATTTTGGCATAATTATGGATGTTTGCTGTACAATCAGTGTATTTGTCACTACATAGAGTTTATTTGGATGGGATGACATCTGTATGCAATAAGGAGTGAAAAATCAAGAATCTCACAGAGACTGGGGCATCAATTCTGCCACTAAATACCAGAGACAATCACTAAATTCCTTGAATTCTGGTTTCCTCACTGGCAAAATGTTGATAATTAAACTTAGCATCAAGGTTACTGTGATGAAGCAAGAAGATAATAAATTTGAATATGTTTTGAATTTAGAAGCCCTATCCAAAAAATGGCAATAATCCTAGTGCATGATGTTCACCCTTTATTACCTTTGGAAATAAATAAACCTCATGATTAATTAAAATCCACAAGTAGTTTTCAAACTACATTTTAGACAATTTGTTTCATTTCTTTTTGGATAACCTTTAATATAGTGCTATATACAGTAGCTACCCAGATTGTTAAAATTTCTTTTTCCTTTGGTTTTAATTTACAAGTAAAATTGATTTACAAGTAAAATTGTAAAATTGATTTTAGTGTCAATTTCTGTGGATGTAGCACATAGTAGACCCAACAGGAAAGACCAAGACTAAGGAAATAGGACATGTGGTTACTACCCTAAGAGAATCATGGGGTGGGGGGAAACAAAGTTAAGCAAATAGCAAAACTAAACAAATACACATATTTATAAGACTATTATTAGATTGCAAATAAGTGTCACAGTTTAGGTGATACTTAAGAAGTTCCAATGGGTATGAAAATTATTTATTATCTCACATTTCTACTCTGGCTGGCAAGTGGTAAACATGAGACTATTCTGTTGATGGATACAAGGATGTATATGGTGCTAGAAGAGTCTAGAGTAAGCAGAAGGTCAATAAGTGAGGTAGTAAAAGGATTTTGGAGTATGAAACTATAGTAATCCATACATAGCTAGCTATTTCTCCTCTATAACACCCTCCTCCACTTTACATGTTGAACCTTTGCATAGAATTTCCTAGGAAGAAAGGGGCATATCTCTAAAAATGGTTATAAACTAATCATCCAAATACTGCATTTTCTCATTTATTGTTCCCTATTCTATTACAATATGATATCATAATCTTTTCAGGGATATTCAAGAGGGCAAAAAAGCTTCCTTTGTCCTTTTTGGAAATATTTATATTTTTCTTTAAGAGACGGCTTTAGCAGTGCAGCTTTAAAAGAGAAGAAATATATAATTTAAAATACGGGAAACATAACCAAGTAGGTATTACTGACTGTGAATCTAATTGAAATGAAACAAAAAATAAGGTAGAGCATGCGAAACAATTTTACTCGGGTCTGAAAGACATAAAATCATCTCAGTATGCACAGGAGTTTTCAATACATGGGTTAGGTTGCCTGCATCAAAAACATTGATTTTGACCATTTTTTTTATTAACAGAACCACATTTAGAAACAATTTTTTTAAAGGAACTATGAAAACATTGTCAAACAACTTCTAGAAATAATTTAGGAAAAGCAGAATCCAACATTTTAAGAGTGATGAAAATGCTTAAGCTATTCTAGGGTTTATAAGAATTACTTGATCTCCTACTTACAACTGAATTTCTGGAAGAATTACAGGATATCTTAATTGTATAATAAGTTGTTGAATTATTTTAAGTTGCATAAAATATTAATAACTAAATAAACAATGAGCAGATATTTTCTAATTATTTATTATACTGACCAGCACATTTTAGGTTGATTTACCTTAGACCTTTTTTCTTCTCTGTGTCTCGGTTGATGGAATCGTAGAATATCGCATTTGTAAACAGCATTTATTTTGTGCCCCTACTTTTTTTCTCCAGAGAAGAAAACATGAAGCCCAAGGAATAATATATTTTGTTTACTAGTATTTTCTCTCATTGGTGATAATTTATCCAGATTGTTTTATCCCAGGACACTAAAACCTGGCACTTAAGAAAGGAATGGGCGAACTAATCAATGCATCAGATAAGGACTGACATCAGATATTCTTCAACATTTTAGTGCTCTTTGGGCAGTCTGTTGAAGCTTCTTTATCCTTCATCAGTATTTTAGAATTAGTAAAATAAATACATTGGATCATAGGGGAAAAACTAAAAATATCAAAGTAGAATCCAAGTTAAGAACTCCAACTAGATTTGATCCAGTAATTCTGCTTCTGGGAATCTACCTAAAGGATACAAAAACACTGATTTCAAAGGAAATTTGTACTCTTATTTTTATTGTGGCATTGTGGCACTATTTACAACAGCCAGGAAATGAAACAACTCAAACAGATGAATCAAAATGTTGTAGTATATTTACACAATGGAATACTATTTAGTAATCAAAAAGACAAACTCATGTCATTTGTGGCAACATGCATGGAGCTAGGAGGAATTATGCTAGCAGAAATAAGCCGGAAAGAAAAAGAGAAATACTGGGTGGTCTCACTTCTATGTTAGATATAGAGAAACAGAGCAAAAAAAGAAAAAATTAAAACTAGCAAACTGATAACGAAAGTGAAGCATGCAGCACGGCAGTGGGGAGGAGGACAAAATCGGGAGGGATGAGCACAAGGGGTCATAACTGTTTATGTGTAACACAGTAGTAGAAAAACTTTGAAGTACACAATGATGTAAGGAAAAGTGTGTATAATAATAATAAGAAGAAGAACTCCAGCTAGTTTACAGTCTTTTCTATTTCTGAGATTCTGTGCTGCTCCCATATGATTGTTATTCAAAGCACAGTTCTTGGAGCAGTGGCCTTGATTGGTCTCCGTTTTACCTCCTGAGTTCTTGTTATCATTTTGACACGATCTTTAGATGATTCATGTGTATTAGAACTTGAGAGTCACTAACATAAACATAAGACTGACACCAGGGAGCAAATCTCTGCCCAAAGTCCCTGCACTGCTGCTAGTGGGATGATGTTAGCGTATTATTACATGAATCTTATAGTAGTTACATATTTCAGCCTAAGGCCAAATTCGCTTTCAACCTCTGACAACATCTATTTTTGCTTTTAGGACAACTCATATTAGTTTCAGTAATTGAAACTGTTACTGCACTCCGAGTATTTAATGACACTGACCTGACTAGACAGCGTTCTAACTCACATCTCCCTTTGCTGTTTAAGCAGCAAAATTAAATTGAAGCATCTAAAATAGTTCGGTCTAAAGAATATTTTCTTTACAAGTGGGCATTGTTAGAATCTTTTTATGGTGTAAAATGATCTTAAAGACTTAACTTTCTCGAACAGATTGAAAATTTCATATTTTTATGGCTCATATCTATTATTTATATGATTTGAAAAGTACATTTTAACCTTTTTCCTCCCCACATTATTTTTTCACTGCAGTAACTTCTTGCCTAAAGTATGAGGTCTTCTGTCTGGTGCTGGTTTATTCTGCAGACCTCTCTGACTATTTCTGAGTGTATGCTGAAAGCCCCAAAGATAAAGCTCACTGCTCTGCTTCATTTCTGTATCTCTCCAGAACTCACATACATTCTTTGTCATACCATTCCCTAGCAGAGCTGCTTAGATATGACCAGGGAAACCCAACACACTTCCAACTACATTTTTGTCCAAATTGGTTTACAACAACTTATTTATCTTTCCAGTATTTACACTTAGCATGTTAACATCAACATACATACCCAGATCTGATATGTGTACAAACTTTTTTGGAGACACCATATCAAAGTATATAAATTTGAGACTCAGGCCAAAAGATCCTACTAGCTTCTCAAATCCCTTTCTCACTCCTGTGAGAAAAATCCCCTCTCCTGTAGAAATGCCACATGTGCTCCAGACCCATTAAAATGAACTATGTTTTGATTAGGTTGGCTTAAGAGTCCTTTTTTTCACAATTCCTGGAGCATGCCAATTGCAAATCACCAAACATTTAAAAATACTTTCTCACAGCATATTGTGTGTATATATATATATATATATATATATTACTTTTTACTGTAGATTACTGTAGATTCCCCTTTAGATGGGGAATACATTCTATTAATATTGAGCACAATACTTTATACATAGTGTATAAATAGTGACTTTATACATAGTGTATACATAGTGACTCCTGGTGAAGGAACAGATCTATTGCAATATGGTATGAGCTTTTACTTGAAATCAAAAGTAAAAACATAAACATCAATATTTTGAATTGTATTTGGGTGGTCTGGTAAAATCTATTTTTATAGGTTTTTGGGGGGTGTATATGCGCTTACTTTGTTCATATTATTGAAATGGACTATTTATGGGATAACTTAATTTTTTTTTAATTTATACTACTTTAACTGTATGGCATTGCCTTATTCTATTTTTTTTTGTAACACTGCCATATGCAATGTTATAATGGTTATAAACCTGTATCCCATAGCTTACCAGAGGGAGAATGAAAAATACACTAAATAGTTATGTTACGAATGCTATAAAGAAAAATAGATTTTTATTTTATGTAGATGCAGATGGCAATGATGTTTTGGTAAATGGTCAAAGTATTTTAGCACTGGGGAAGAAGCCAATTCAATATAGGAGTCTCAGCTGGGGTTATGTATAATAGGACAAGATGATGTGAAGAAAAAATACTTAGAAAGGTTATAATATGGTTTTATTGAGGAGAGTTCTAAGAGCAAGTTATTTTAAGTGTAATGTATCAGCTGATAAGCTCCTAATGTTACTGATCAGAGCTCCTTGATAAACTAATACATATAGGCTAAATGTTGAAAATACTTTGGTTTTATGTTTAAGAGACAGATGAACTGAATGAATTGTTTTTGCAGGTAATTTGGAAAAGGTATATTTAGGTAAGAGACCATTAGGATATTGAAAGGCCTGTGCAATAAAGTGTGATACTTAATGTTGTGATTGCTCTTCATCTAACTATCAGAGTCTTTTAAAGCTGAAGCTGTCATCAGCATCAGAAAAGTGTTGCAGAAGCATTGCAGGAATAATTGTGATGTTTCCTGACATGATTCCAAGTTCTGGGTGTGTTTGAAATTCTAGAGCCAGTCTTATTAGGAAAACAAGCAAGACATTTGACTTACTTATAATTTTTCTTAATCTTTGAAAATTCATATAATGTGGCTCTCATAGATATAAAATATATTATTTAAACTTATTAATATCTTATGAAGGAAAATCTGACATTTTTAATATCTGGTGGAGGAATTTTATTGCCTCTATTTTAGATACCCACTAGGAAATATTGCCATCTAATGGTTCTTATATCAAATTGCAGATAAAAGTTCCTAAAGGACCCCATACAATTAAGACACTGGTCTAATAGACTTCACCTAGTTCATTGTTTAAAAAGTGACACACTGGTAGTTAGGAAACATAATAACTTTAATAGTGAGTGCTTAGAAGTCATAAATTTTTTCTCATCAATAACCTTTAAAACCAAAAAACCTGTTTTTATAAGTAAGTTTATTTTATTCATTTGTTGGTTTTCTGGGTAAGGATTTAGGTCAGTATTTTTTAAAACAAGAAATGCCTGAAAGTCAAATAGAAGCACATTCTTTTTCTTCTGGCATCTTCATTTTTAAGTGAAATGAAATACATGTTGAAATAGATGTTCTGTGTGGCCATTTCCAAACCTGCAGTGTGAATTTGAGTTGCCAGCAGCACTTACATTCTAAGACTCACACAGAGCCTCAAGTGATGTCCCCTTTTGCCTCCACATAGCACTTGTCTTATGGCAACAGCAGCTTGCATGTGGATGCCGCTTTCCAGCAAACCCTTTGGAGTGTGGCCCCAATCAGCTCAGGAAGTGAAGCAGCCCAAGGTAAAAGCTCTACTTCAATTAGGAGTCTTGTCCTTGATGTGAAGTTGGCAATCATCTTTGGAATTGTGATAACACACTACTGTTAATTAGAGCGTTTTGTGTCAAAATATTATGTAATGCTGATGCACGCTATTTAAGACTTGTTGAAGTGACTGTTTAAAAGTGAAGTTTGTGTTAAAATTTGCCTCTCCTTATTTTTGCATTATTAACAGCTTTAAGCTTGCCTGTGTTTTCTGTGCTAGCTCTTTAGGGGTTGTTTTCACCAATGTTTTGACCTTACGGTGTTCAGTTAGGCTGATGTTAAGATTTATCATTGTAGAGTTGGATCACAGCAGTATTTTATGCACCAGGGTTTTCCCAGAAATATCATAGCATTTGTTCTGATTGTTCTTAGCATTCCATGCTTGTGGGTTTAGTGGAAACCCTTATGGGGATGAGGGCATGTAATCTAATGGGAATTCACCAATTTTCAGATCAGAAAACCAGGACTCAGAGGTGACAGCTGGTACCATCCACCTCTATGGCTTAAACTTCCCTAGACTTCTGTTTTTCTGTTCATGAAAATAGAAGGTCAGAAAGATGCTCTATTGGACTATCCATACCTGATCGTAGCAGTTCACATGTGAATTATTTTCAATCCTTACAGGTTACCTGATTGGTGGCGACGTTCTCAGGTTACTGCATGGACACATGGATGAGTGTCTCACTGTCCCTTCAGGAGAACACGGTGAAGAGCAGCGAAGGTTGGTACCTGGGCCTGGTGTCTTGAGACCAGCAGTTTCTTGCCTTGATATAATATTTAAATTAAGGATATATTCAACCATTAACCAATGAGCTAATTAAAGCCAAAACCAATCTTGGATTCTAGGACCCACTGGTGATTAGTAGAAGAGAAAGGGGTAAATAGGGGCAAAGGGGTTGATGATACATATTCTGCAGAATGGAATTGGAATTTTAGTGGCGAACTTAATGCCTTTTAGATATGCGTTGATTTTCAGTGATGCACACCTGAAACTTACATAATATTATATTACAGTGTTCCTTCAATTAAAAATAAAAGTGGGCCACTAACTTTCATTTGTCCCCTGAAGAGATCCATTTGTTAACCTCCTTAGAGATTTGTCCTCATGTTATTCTTTCATTACCTATCAAAAAGGGCTGAATATTTTTGTGTTATTAAAACAGCATTAAAAGCATTAGACAGAATAAACTGAGTAGGAGGCACCAACACATATTATACTAAACTACTTAAAACATCATTAAATGTTCATTAGTTTTGACTAATTCTTTCTGCTGCATTTCATTTCAAATTCAGTTTTTAAATCAAATTTCTTAAATTGCACAAAAATTTAAGACCTTTCTTTGTGACCTACCATCTATTGACATAGATAATAGAAGTGACCTGTTTTTCTAATATTTCTGTGATTATAATATCTAGCTCATGTTAATGTTGTTAGCTTCGGGCTCCAGTTGAAATAATCTGAATGCACTGGAGAAAGTGCTCAAATAATACAAAGCCATACAACTATTTAGAGTTGATTTGAAAGATTTGTTTTTTTCACAAGTTAATGGATGATATGACTATCATAAATTACTCAAATAAGAGATTATAGTAAGAGAAGCCATTATTATTTGCTATTATTTGCTATTACATTTCTTTTATTTGCTATTACATTTCTTTTAATTTTATAGTGGACATTTGTCATAATATTAACATATGCACTTAAGTAACTGTTGTTTAATAAATTAATTTTTATAGTTTAAAGAAATATGTAGAGGTATTTAGGAAGTTAATACTCATATAAGTAGCTGTTTAACCTTGGCAGAGGTCATCTGGAGACCTGAATACTACTCTTACCTTTTTCACCAGCTACACCGGACTAGGGAAAAAAGTGAATACAGAGCTGGAAGAATTCCCTAAACTGAAACTGCTGTCTTTAGTAGGTTGGGAAGAAGATGTTGATGGTGTTGATGGGTTTGTATAGATAAGGGGAATTCGAAAGGTCTTGATTTGATTTTCTTCCATTTCATTCTAAATGGAAGAATAAACACACAGGCATGGCAGTTTATTCTGGGAATAGCAGTTATCCAGAGTGATGAGGGCTAGAAGGAAGAAGAGATGGAAACTAGATAAGAGAGTGATTTGATCAGCTTTGGAAGAATCCTTGGTGCTATTTATGTGGTCTGTTAACTTTGAGGTAGTTGGAAGGAGTGTGGTGATGAGGATGCAGTGGTAGACATCTTTTTAAAAAATAGCTCTGCTAGGCAGGAGAAGTTTAGATCAGAGATGGAAAAGGAAATCCAGATATAGGAAAGTTGTAGTGTTTTATGTTAAAAAAAAATGAGAAGCCTAACTCAGAGAGTGGGCATCAGAAAGAAGAGAACTTCCTGGTTCCGAGACATTTTAAAGCTTGAGTTGGTTATTACAAGTGCACAGGGGATGGTTGAAGGAACTATTTTGGATGTAGAATGGTGAAGGAGAGTGAACAAGATGATCAGATGAGGTCAAGTGGAGAACCAGGGACATTAGTCATGGAAGCTGAAATAGAACTGGCGCGTTGATAGGTTAAATGCTGTGATAATTCCTTATAGACTTAGAAGCAAGAAGAGGCCTTGTTATAGTTGTATGGGTCTTTATTTTCCAATTTGTTAAGGAAAATACTTACACCAAGTGTTTGAACCTTTCTATTCTTTTTCCAGACACTGCAGAGATGTGTGGTTTAGGGAGAGGGCTCTCCAGCTAGTTCAAACTGATTTGGGCCTCTGCTCTGCCACTCACTGCTTAGGTGACTTGTGGGGGTGATTTAATTTCTACAAACATTGTTTTTCACCTCTGAAATGCAGTTTAAACATTAGCTGCTGCTTCACAGGATTACTGTGAAGACTGAATTTAAAATGCATATAAAATTAAATGATACATATTAAAAGATGAGCAATTTTATTGTTATTATTTAGAAAGAAGAGGCACCATTTAGTCACACATTAGGGAGACACTTGAGGGAGGAGGGACCCTGGGCATGTGGATGATGAAAACATAGTAGAACTTAGACTTTGGAGGTAGAAAGGATAACCAATACCAAAGGAAATCATTTTTTTTTTTTTTTGTTAGAGCAGTCAGAATATGGTGAGGAAGGTCTCTTCATGATAAGATTAATAAGTTAGGAGTGGGACATTTTAATTTTAATAGTCGGATGTTTTTATCTTCAAATGACAATACTCATCTTCAAATTACAATACTCATTATCTAATAGATAATCTGTCAATCAATTAAATAGATGGGCACTGCCAGTGAGTGACTGCTGTTCTCTACCTCTCCTGGAAGATAAGAGAAATAGCATTTTTTTTTTTTTGTATTGAAATGGCAACTTGTAGAGTTGGTTTCCTGCTAATTTTCATATAGCTGGTTATTACTCAGAGAAAGCTAGATGAACTTTCAGTCATTTTAATATGTTCAGGACCATTCTTATATATTGAAGTTTGCCCCAATAGATTTGCTCCCCCCAAATTATGTGATTTTTGTGTCAAATTCATACCATATATATTCAGATTAATATGTCACAACTTTTACCTGATTAGTAAGAGCATATCCATTTATGTCCTCTGTACAGCGTGTCTACATGGATGAAATTAGATGAAAATAGATGTCAGCTGATCACATGAGGGAGAAAATGAGTCAGAAGTAGACAGCAAGAGCCTAAGGAATATTGCTTAAGAAAGAGTTGTATAAAAATAATCCCTTTCACTTTATTTTTTGTAGAGCATTTTATCATTTCAAATCTTGGTAATATCACTGTGTGAATATTTCTTTGTCCCCCTTTGTTGTTACCCTGAATATTTTCAGTGTCCTTGGAAACAAAGGGCAGGCAAGGACAGAATAGCCAGGAGGCAGCATTTCCATAACTAATAGGAGGCTCTATTGGGGGGAGAAACATGTAATGAAAACATGAAAGATATGTTTTTATTCGTTTTCTAAAAACAAAGTAAAAATAGCTTGACTAGTGGGCAGTGGGTTGAAAGCTGAAGTTTCAAGGAAAAAAGTAAAAATTTCTTTGCCTCACAGGTCTTTACTGTAATTATGATCTGGCTATACTCATTAACTGTATCCTGTTATTAAAGTTAAATAACTAAAGTCAAATCATGTTTGTTATAAGTAGTGGAAATGATTAAGAAGGTAGCCAGAGACACATTAACTTCTGAATAATTAAGAACATTTTGGTCATGACCGCTGTGTTCTAAAATGGATCTGTCAATCTGCCCAAGCTTTATTCCACTGACAGTTTTTAGCATACACGATTATAATGCAGCATTGGAAAATGCAGTTCAGTAATGGTGTCTGTAATTGTGAATACTGATGGTGTTATCTTAAAATTCTTGTTGAAATTTAGATTTGTATGTGTATGTAGTTTCCTATATGCTTTCATATTAACATTAATTAAAGTCTTAAAGTGAACAGCATATGGTGTCTTATTCAACTAAGTAGATTTGAATTGGAGCATGAAGCCCACTAAGGTCAAACCAAATATCTAGTACATCTCCGGTCTTCTGTATATATCTTCTTTGGACTGAGTTCTTATGGCTGTGAAATAGAGCATTCCTTTTTTGTTTAAGATTTTTTATATTCTCACTTCCAGGAAGATGTTTAGCTCTTATTACTGGTATACAACTTGTTGAAGCAACTATAAATATAGTAAAATATTATCTATAGAATAAAGTGCATCTGAATGAAAGATAGAGATGCACTGAGCATTAATTATAATAATGTGTTTTCTTAATTCTTACTCAAACTCTCTATAAACTGAGTTTGAGTAAATTAAAGTGAAACAGGGTCTAGTACTTGGCAAATGATGCAACATAATGTTTTAATTATTGTTTTAAAAATAAGCTTTCATTTTGGAGACTTGAATGAGAATTGCAATTTTTATTTCAAGTATAAAATATTTTATGTACAGTGTTTCCTGTTCTAAATTATGTTTCTGGATAGCATATTATTATTTCCATCCAAGTTTAATGTATTGTAATGAAATAGCTACAAGAGCATTTTTTTTTTTTTTTGCATGCACTCTTACTTGGATCAGATATGCATGGTCTGAATTTAGTATGATGTAAGTTAATTTAAAAATAGATAAATTAGCGGAATGTTATTTGGGATCTCTGATTTGAAAATCACATTTGGGGAACTTTTTTTTGAAAAGTGTTATTTGTATATTAAAAGTTTGCCACATAACTGTTGTTTTTAATGATTTAATGAAAATTTCTGGAATAACTGTCTTGTTCTGGGTGCTGGTGCTGCATAAATTGCAAAGTCTCTTTTTTCAGGGAGTTTTTGTTCCAGTGGGGGACCAGTATTAAAAGCATAAACATGCATATTTATAAATACACACCATATCCATGTATGCATAGATAAAGCATACTGGGTGATGATCAGAGAAAAATCCTATGAAGAAAACCAAAGAAGGGAAGGGAATAGAATTCAATCTGTGTGTACGTGTTGGAGAGATGGGGAGAAGTTGGCGCACAGAGGGAGAGGTTGTGTCATTTCCATCTTCTCAAGCATTACTCTCGGCATATATTAAGCCTGACATGTTATTCTCAAATGCAGGACAATTAAGTTATAGTCTCTGATCATATCTGGAAGAGACTGTTACATTTGCTTTCAAAATGTGACTCAGCAGGCAAAAGCCTTGTCGATTTTATGTATGACAATATTTTTGTCTCTGTGTTTCTTTTAATATAATGATGATTTAATGAGGTTTAGTTGCAAACAATGCTAAGGCCCGAGAAGGGTTTGACAATGAATTAAATGTCTCTCCACCTGACTTAAGAAGAGAGGCATGGTTTGTGTCTGTGTACACAATTGGATGCAGATGTGTGTGTCTTCAGTCACTACCTAGGAGGTAGTTTGTAAAAGCTGCTCAGTTGTGCTCTAAAATGACCACAGATACGGTTATCAAAGTAAATTTTTTCTTCTTTCATATTCCACACACATGGTTTTGATGGGAGTAGAATAGATTTGCTAAACAGTTATGATGGGAGAGTCAGTATGTAAGAGATATTTTCTTTTATTGCCTCTTCTCTTTTGAAAGTCCCTCTACCCCCAAGCTTAAAATCCCTGCTAGTTTCAAAAGGCACAGTGATTTTGCTTCAGTTCTCATCATTTAGCAGCTTGGCTTGGTTGCACCGTACTCTCAGGGAATGGCTGGGGAAGATTGAAGTATTTTAAAAAATAGAGAATTGGGAGGCAAAGTATTACAATATTTATAGAAATTTGAACCACTGAATTTCAGTAAAAATGAAAAAAGTATTGAGGTATTTGGTGTATTCACAGTTAGTAACTTTAAAAGAGACAATAGATTAAAATAAACATTAATAAAAATTAGGAAATATCCCAGTTATTTATTTTTTTCAGTGAGAATTTATGACATTTTACTCACCCATATTCAGTTTAACTTAATCTAGATGTAAACAATATCTTTTAGGGGGAAAAAAGCACCTCCTCTTCTTTTTAATTTCTAAATGCTTTGGTGTCTGTATTTTATTCTAGGTGGGGGTGAACAGTAAAAGTAACAGTGCCTCTTTTCCTATTCTAGTCTTATTTACATTATTTCTTTTCTTTTTTTAAATTTTGGTTCAGACTGTAAAGGTGTTAATGTTTTTAATCTATCTTGACTCATTTGCACTTTATACTGCTGTGTCATCTGATAATATACCTGTTTCCCTTTAATGTAGAATTTGAATGGAAATATTATCACAAACTCAGCATCCTAAAAGAAATGTAATGTTGCTTTAAATGCTGTTTAGGTATATCCTGTTGATTTCTCAGTTACTATGAAGAGACTCCTGACAGCTTGCTTTAGCACCTGCCTATGGCTCAGCTGCTCAGCTAAATATTCTCACAGACATTTACATAAAAAAAACTGCTATAGAAGCAGAAATTCTACTGTGAAAATGTGTAAAGTGAAATACAATCCCTCTCTAAAATAACCTTTAAATTCTGGGTCTAACTTTTCATTTGTTTCCACTCAATTCCTTTAGTGTTTCTGGAGGGACATTGATTTTTGAGGCTTTTTGAACTCTTCTGGGTATAAACGATGAGTGCAAGCCAGCTTCTGTCTTTAGGGGACTCATCATTTATTAAGATTTCAATACTATATTCAGGAGAAAGGGGATGTCATGGCTGGCATGGGTGGCACGTGCCTGTAAACGGCAGCCTAGGAAGCCGCTGTGGGGACCTGCGATCACGGTTTGAGTCCAGCTTGTGGCAATGTAGCCAGACCTAGTTCCAAAAAAATAGCTGGGCTGGTTGGCGCGCATATAATCCCAGCTACCTGGGAAGCTGAGGCTGGGGATTGCTTGAGTCTGTGGTACCCTGGGCAGTGTGAACCTATGGTTCCATGGGCAAAAATAGGGAGATCTAGTTTCAAAGAAAAAAAAAAGGGGGGAGGAAGTCAATCTCAGTGTTTTTAAAAATTGTACATCTCATCATTTTACTCTTTGATAAGGCTGGGCAGGAATCTTTGTTGACCTTTTATCTTTAGGTGCTGCCTTTATAAGCCTGTAAGAGTTAGTAAAACAAACTTTTCTTTAGTTAATTGAGATGAATCTGTTAATCAATAACAGCTGAGTGAAAATTGTGTGAGTAATTTTTCTATTACCCGAATTATTTTCCAGAAGATTCAGGGATTCACCTTCACTACCTATGATCTGTTAATTCATTAACTCTGAACTTAATTTGATTGAGGTCTTGTTAGTATAGGACTCTCTTTAACTGACCCAGGCAAATGGCACTTTTCACTTTATCATTTTTATCTTTGGGTTCAAGTATTCATCTCTTCTGTTCAGTTTTCAGGCAAAAACTGTAACTTTCATTCCTGTATATCTTTTAAATAGTGACATGTGGATGGAAATCTACAAACAAATACTTAGTATTTTGTATTTATGAGACATTTAAATGTAGGGGAAAAAGTCATGTACTTTATGTAGGATGTTTAAGGAGAAAAATGGGGGTACCTGTATCTCTCCAGCTAATTCAGAAGGTTTCCTTTTTAATTTTAATTTTTTTTGGGGGGGAGACTCTGGAAACTTTACAATTTGAAAGGGGAATAAAAATCATCTTATTAAATCAGCATCCTAACCCAAGTGAAGAGAAAACTATTTTTAGCTCCATGTCCTTGGCTAAGAGCTTTCAATATTGTAATCACCTTGACTTGAAGTTCCTCCACAGGGAAAGAATCTGTGTTCAGATAACAGGAATCCAAACTTTGAAGACAGTGACTCTTAAGAAAAAAGCTGAACACATCATTGTGGACATCTTTGACCATCTCACCATGCTATAGATTCTTCTAGAAAATTCACATACTGGCTAATTGTGAAATTTTGCTTGTTGGGTAATTTTTGTGATGTTAGTTTATGTTTTCTTCCAGCATTTCCCTTATCATTTCCTCCAAATGAATTAGTTAGCAGGACAGGTTTGCAGAAAACTCAAGTTTTCTATCGCACCTCCCTTCCTGACTTTTATGCCCTAAAGATTATATCCGAAGAGTTTGTTATGTTTAATTTCTTGGATAGAAAGGAGAGATTACTTCTGACAGAAAAATGAAATAAGGGATTTTCCCCAGACTTAAAAAAGACATTCAATGGAACAAGTGGACACCTGGTAGCAACAGAATGAATTTTGACCTAAATCTCATATTTAAATAAGAACTAATTCAACATGAACCATAAACATAATTATGAAACGTAAAGTTGTAAAACTTTTAGGAAAAAAATCTTTGAGAATATAGTTTTAAAATGTGACATCAAAAATCTTTTAAAAGGAAAATAATTATTAATTATTTTATTAATTATTAATTATTTAATTAAATAATAGATATAATTATCTATTCTTGTGAAAAGAAATTTTGTTCTGGGAAAGTGCATATGGAGAGGATGAAAGACTAGCTAGATTAGGATAAATATTGGAAATTTTCTGTACAAAATGGATTTTTATCTATTTTATTTTAAAGGCCATTCAAAACTGAACAGTAAAACCAAATGGTCTAATTAAAAAATCATGAATAGGTATTTTACTGAGAGGATATAGAAGTTGCAAGAAAGCATATGGAAAGATGTTCAGCATCTACAACCATCATGATAGTGTAAACTGAGACAACTATAAGCTCTCAGAATATTTACCAGAATGACTAAAGCAAAAAAATTGATAACCAATTGCTTGGTGAGGTGTAGAAATTTTGAATCACTCATATATTGCTTATCGTCCAGCCACTCTGGAGAACATTTTAACATTGCTTAGAAAATAAACATGCACCACCATATGAGCCAGCAGTTATATTTCTGGGTGTTTATCTCAAAGAAATTAAAACTGAGTTCACACCAACACCTGTACACAAATATGTAGTGTAAAACAGTTTTATTTATAATAATTCCAAACTGGAATCAGTTGAGATTTCCATTAACAAAGAAATGGCTACACAGCCTGTGGTACCATGGAGTATCACTCAGCTAGAGAAAGGAATAGTTTGATGATACGGGAAGCTACTTGGATGAACTTCTAGACTTTCTCAGTCTGCATACCTTTAAATTCCCTTTTTTATTGTTCTAGCTAGGATATAAAATAAAACATTGAAGAGGAGTGATGAGTGGGAACATTTTGCTCCCCATTTTTCATAGGAAAGCATCTAGTTCCTCACCATTAAGTGTAAAGTTAAAGGTAGCCTTTTTTAAAAATAGCAATCTTTATCAAGATGAAAAGGTTTCCTTTTATTCCCAGTAGAATTCTTACCATGCATGGGTATTGTCAAATACTTTTTGCATTTATTCATGTGATCATTTACATGGCTTTTCTTCTTTACCTTGCAGCTGTTACAGATTTTATGAATATTAGATGATATTTTAAATTAATGACCTATGAGTACAAAAGGAACAAAGTAATCATGTTTGCTACACACTTAACATTCAACCAATTTTTTTTAGATTAAAAAATAGTTCTTATTGATACTAAATATAGCTTTTTAATCTATTTTGCTAGAACTGAAGGAACATGTTGCAAAAGACATTGAATTTTATGATCCATAATGCATTCATGGAGCATTAAGTTTGAAAAAGAAAGAATTCTGTTATGATTTTACTTTCCTGCATTACAACAGCTAAAATAAGTGATATGGCTATTTTTTTGTGTGTCCCTAATGAATTCTACATAAACATAACATAAGCATTTGAATTGGCAAGATAATCTTCAGAGGCTGGGAAATATTCTACTCTGTTTTTAACTTGTACAGTTTTTTATGAAAATTTGATGTGACTTATATAGTTACCTTTTATTGTTGTTGTTCCAGCTTTTGGTGTTTAACGATTGTTATACACATTGACCTCTTTTTGGACAAAAATGAAACCAGAATAAGTTAAAAAATTAGTGATATCCTCTGTCCTATTTGCTTTAAAGTTGTATGGCAAACATTATAAAAAAAAAGAAAAGAAATAAAGAAGGTCATTTGGAGGGGAAAAACACAGTGTCTGCTACTGCAGTAATAATACATAACTATTTAATTTCTAAATAATATACAAACTTCATTAGAATTTCTTATATCGAAAAAATAAAAGTAGATTAAAAATGCTCAAAGTATTCTTTTTGTAATTTATACATAAGATAATTTCTGTTGTTAAACTTCACTGATCACACTGAAGAATTCTGGGGTGAGCCAAATACTTTAAATGTATTATTATGTTTTTTTGGGGGAAAAAGAATCACTCAAAATGTGCATATTAATTCCAGATTTGGAAATATGATTCATGATAGATTATGTTGACTTTTCTATCAGTTACTATGTGGTTGGTTTTATGTGTCTACTTGACTGGTCCCCTCAGTGCCTACATATTTAATTAGTTATTATTATGGATTCTTCTTTGAAGGTGTTTTTGGATATATTTATCATTTAGATGGACTGAGAAAAGTAGATTAATGTGGGTAGAGATTGTTTAATTAAAGACCCTAATAAAAGCAAAAAGACAGAATCTTCCAAATCATAAGGAAATCTGTGACTTCCATTGTACACATTCATTTTTTCCCCTTGTATTTGGACTGAAAATGAAAGAGCTCTTCCTTGGTGTCTTGTTACTTTGGGGTGGAACTACATTATGGGTTTTTGCTTTGTCTGGCCTTTGACTTGGGAACTTTGATGGGAACTTACACTACCAATTCTCCTGAATCATGAACTTGCCAACTGTGGATCTTAAGACCTGTTAGTGTCCATGATAGTGTGAGCTGAATCTTTACAGTAAACCCTCTTTAATAACAACAATAATAAATATATATATATATACATACATATATAGAGACACATGTAATATGACATCTATAAATGCATATTGCATGTTAGATAAGCTTATATTTATGTATATAATATAAACTATACAAGAATTTATATACATCCTATTGGTTCTGTTTCTCTGAGGAAGCTTCACTAATGCCGTCATAAAGGGCCTCAGACTTTGGATTTCATCCCTGGGATTACCATCTGACTCTCTCTCTGAGATAATAATCACCAAGAATTAGGTCAGGAGATGTTTGACTGGTAGGACCTGGGTTGAGTCCAGTGTTTGCTTTCCTGTATAAAGTTTTGTGAGAACATACACATGAGTTGTTTTGTTTTGTTTATATAGAGTCTGGAAGTGCTTTCATATTGTAACAACAGAATTTAGTAGTGTGACAGAAACAATCTGGCCCACTCTGAAAGTATGTACTGTCTAGTCCTTCACAGAACAGTTTTCCAGGATCTGTTCTAGATCACCTTTGCATAGTGGTAGTACAAATCTTAAGAGGATTGTCAGCCCCAACAGTCTGGGAGACATGTGGTAGTCCTGTGCTGAGGACCAAAGGAAAAGTGGTAAAGCTGTTCACATCAGAAATAATTTTGCAAGAAGGAAAAGGTAACTAGGAAAGAAGTATCATTTCAATCTATACAATAGATACATTTTTTTCAGGAGTTGAGTTTTCCATAATTTCCTTTCACCCACAAATGTATTGTAGTGGAGACAAAAAAGTCAGATTGTACTTGCAAATATATAAAAAAGTATTACTTCATTTGAGACACAGATGTACTAGAAACAAAGAAAAAGGACTGCTAGAATGTAGCATAGGAAGAGACTAGCAGGAGGTGGTCTGAGTTATGACTGAATTTCCTCTTCATTGTTCAAGCCACTATATAATTTAGTGCTTATAGTACATTTGAATTTAGAGGAATAGATGATGCTATTGTCAGTTGATCTGAAGTAATTGGGTCCTTAACTCACCTTATGGGAAGACCAAACATAGCACCATCATTGTCAGCATCCACACTTACAGAGCTAACACTCTGTACAAGGATTATTCCAAGTGGCCTACATAGGTCAAATCCTCATTATTTCTTTGTAGTAATCCAGTGAAAATTAGCTTCATTTTACATACAAAGAAATTACACATAGTTAAGTAACTTTGTGTAAGTTCATGCAAGAAAGTGACATTTTCAGAATGTTAATATTAATGAAATGTGAAAGTGAGTTATCAATTTTTCCATAACTTGCAAGAAATGTGAGTTAATACCTGTAATGTCTCTGAGTAAAGATTCTCATTGACAGCACTCACAATGAAGGAAAAAAGTTTCCTTGTAGGGTAGAAGGTTCTCTTGTTAGCATTAAATCTTTTAGAAAATGATATTTTCTTTATGATTCTGTGCTAAAGTTCACTAATTGGAATGGCATATCCTTTAAACTTTTGCTATAAATATATGCTAGCATATTTCAAACTATCAGGTTGTGAAGAGTTTATAAGGACTTTCTTATGCCTTTATTATTATAAAAAGTATCTTTTTCTTTCTGGGCTTCAGATTCTGAAGAGGAACTATTCTAGCTGTCAAAATGCCTGCTTGTTATTGAGAAATAAGTGATCATACAACTGAGTTAAAACAAATTGTATTTTATTGCCCAAAATAGTTAGCTACTTCTGTTTCATTGGAAAATATTATAATACTTAAGAGAAGTGGAATTCATGATGTAATAAAATTTATAGTTATTAACAACATGACTTTAAAAGACCTCTTTAGTCTGTTTATATGATTAACCTGAACTATGAGTTCCTTAATGAAGTGTGTCATGTTGGAAAATAATACGGTGATATAACTTATCTGAAAGCCTGAAAGCTTTGCAAAGAACTGTTGAATAAGGCTATAAGGTGTGTATAGTTTACAAATTCCTGTCCAGTGAAATTTTAGCTACTTTGACTTTCTCTGCTTTATTCGGTAGAAGTTATTTTTAAATAATTGGCTATAAATAATATCAATTTCCAGTTATTTTTGACAGTAACTGTGACATTGTTTTGACTTACTTAAAATATAGTCTTCAGTGAACAGAGAGTTATACAGTGTTTTAGTTACCTTCACATCAATTGACCTTCCCTTTTATTTTGGCCTAATTTCTACCAGATTCACTTATGTGATGATGAAATCAGAAGGTGCTGTCATCATGGATCATTATCCCATCTCAGTCTGACTTGATAGTTGAGATACGTTGTAGAGAAAAGGAACAACCCTTTTATAGAAGATGGATATTTCTACAAATGGATCAACTTCTAAATAAATGTTGGTCTTTGATATCATTTTTGACAGATTGAGATTAAGTTCTTGCTATATTTAGTTTCTTGATGCTGTGAACACAGTTTTCAATCTGATATAGACCATAAGGGTTTGACTTGACAGCTGTCAATATTCTCCACATGTCACGTGTTTTATGGGGGAACTCTGTATATTAAAGAAACAATGAAAAGAGAATTAAGGCAGAAGTTCCTTCAGGATACAAATATTCTGGAAAGTCAACTAGATAAAACTAGACATGTTAGAAGGATGATGCAATTTTTCTTTTGATTTTATATTTATTTCAAAATATTAATTTCCTCCAAAATAAAACCATCACTATATTTCTGTGTATTTTAATAATAAAAGATGATTACTCAGTTTAGTAAAGGAAAAGTTTGAGAGTAAAACATTTGTATGATAATTCTTCATTTAATTCATTATGTATATATATATATACTGTATATTGTATACATACTGTGTATGAAATTTTACGGAACATATATCTGAACATATATGTTAAGATTATTTTCAAGTTCAATTCTTATATAGGTATTTAATGCAATGTATTTTAATGAAATTACTATTACTGTTAACAGCTTGATGTTCATTATTCTGTAACTTTATTCTCATACAGATAATTTATCTGCATACATAGTTACATACATAATTTACTGTAGGTGATTTTTTATTTATAGGAAACATTTTATTTACATTCCTTATTTATATCTATATTAATAGTACATAGATTCTCTTTATATCATTTTAATTTTGTTCTCTAATCTCATTAGACAACTATCTAGTTCCTTTATTTTTGTAAGGTATTCAGGCTATTTTTTTAAAAAATTTACCTGTATCTCTGATATGTTGCTTTCTTTCATTACCTTCATTTCAACATATTTCTTCATTACATTCTAGAAAAGGTATAATTTTTTTTTTGCCTCTTTGACTTATGGATTATTTAGGAGAGTTTCCTAAAATCTAAGAGATTTGACTTTATTGGTTGAGCATTCTCTAAGTATTGATAGTTTCTCAGGTAGTTAAAAGATTCAACCAAGACTAAGACTTAATGCTTGGGTGAATAAAAATGTTTTCTAACTCTTTGGTCTATAAAATATGGACAAACTGCATCAGCATCATGTTGTAACCTCTTAGAAATCGTAAGCTGGCCTCATCCCAGATCAACAACAGAAACTCTTAGAGTGGTTTGTCTCAAATATGTACTTTAACAAGCTCAAAGAGGATACCAATATTTCTTAAAGATTGAAAACCACTTAACAGAGATAACTGCTTTGACACTGGATGTGATTTTGTCTCCCAGAAGACAGTGGGTAATGTCCACAGACATTTTCATTTGTCATAATTGGGGTTGTGGGAGGGAAATAGTTACTGCTATCACTTGGCTAGTTGAATATAGTGACATCCTACAGTGCACAGGAACCCCCCCCCCCCGAAAAAAATCATCTGGTTAAAAATATCAGCAGTTCTGATTTTTAGAAACTTATCTAGACCACGGTTTCCAAACTGTGACTCCCCATTACAACCAACCAGAGATTTTTAAAAAATCCTGCTTTAATTGGTCATTGGGACATGTAATCCATATTTTAAAACTTATCTACGTGACTATATGCACAATCATGACTGAAAGCACTGCTTTGGACACTAGTCATTGATACGACTAAAACTCTTAGGTTATAAGAATGAAAAAGAGTGATCGGTTACCTGTGAATGAGTTATAACATGAAAAATAAAGGAATAGTCATTGCCTCATGTGAAATTGGAAGTATAAAACACTAATTTCTAAAATGTTATTAAGTAATTAAAGTTGGACCTAAATAAACTTCTAAATTTCTAAATTTAATTACTAGGTACATGTTTAAAAAAACACTATGGGGATGCCATCATTAAAATCAAGAATATAAGAAGTGCTACAGGATAAATAATACAGGCTCTCTTTTCAACAGATAAATGGCACAAAGACAGGGGGAAAGAAAGAAAGGCAGAACTGTTCTAAAAAATACATACCTTGATGGTGGGTGTGGTGTGGCAATATATATCTGAAGAGGGTGACCCTATCCTCCAACTCATATTCCTTGTTGAAAAACATTGCTTTCTATAATTAATTAAAAAAAGAAAGCCACTCACCTTTTTTGTGTATTTTGTTTTGATTTTGATTAAATGAAAAACAAAAACAAACAGATAATGCCATTTTTGACACCATGGGGAAAATTTTGATCCCTGATTGGATATTTCATAAAAGGAAATTCTGTGTGTGTGTGTGTACATTAGGGTTGCCGATGGAGGGGTAATGAGATTATAGTTAAAATAAGATTGGCAGTATATTGGTCATTTTTGAAATGGTATGAGAGGTATATATAGTATTGTATATTCTCAACTTCTGTGTACTTGAGAAATTCCTCACTAAAAATAGAATGAGGAAAAAATATTTAAGAAGTAAGAGAAAGAGCAGCTGGGAATGGTGTTAGAAAAACTGTAAGGATTTCCACAGTGTAAAAAATAGAAACTACTACTTTTGGTTTGGGAGATGGTGACCATGAAGGCTTTAGCAAAAGCTCTGTCAGTGGAAAAATGAGTCTGAAAGCAAGATTGCAGTGCAGTGAAAACTGAGAGGAGGTGACGGTAAGACACTGGAGAAGGGGGAGCAGGAAAGGAAAATGTAGTTCTTGTTGTGCTTGAGATATGACAGTGTTATGTGTGTTTAAATGATGAAAACATCCACTAGACAGGTAGACAATGAGTGCTTGAGAAAGAGGATGTGTGTGTAAACTTTTTTATTCTTTTTATCTCAAGGAATTGACAAAAGTCAATTTAGATAATGTGTATAAATGACTTAGTATCTCAACTGGCATATTAACAGGTTATTATTATGATATTATTATTATGATAATATTATTATGATATTATTATTATGATAACATTGGAATCTAGGTATGTGTGATAAACAACCAATGAAGCTTCATTTTGTGTGCAAGAACTTTGTGTTGACATGTATTTTTGTGGTGTTTATACTCTCAATCTTTTATCACTTTGCAGATTGTCATATTAAAATATAAAGTTAGTGTTCTCTGTTACTTCAATACATTATATTTCTGAAATCATATTTTGAATTGCAAATATATATATTCAAGCGTAGAAATAATAGTAATGATAATAACAACAATAAACATTAAATTATACCTGAATTCATAGCTGAGTACTTTCATGCACCTATGTTAAATGAATTAGATGTATGCATTCGAGAGATTGGATTAAGGGAATAAGAGGAAGAACAGAGGAAATAAATCAGATTAGAGGGAGAAAATAATGTTTATTCAAGGTAGACTTATTTTAAATGCTTATTCAAGGTAGACTTATTTTAGTTATTGTTATTGATATTTTTTGTATTTTTTAAAAATTACCAGCGATATTGTCTCCTGTCAAAATGTGACTATCCAAAGGTTTTCCATTTTCTTTTAATGGACTTGAAAAAAGAATGAAACCTTTTAAAATTGAACTTTTTATTTTTTGACAGAACTGTTCATTATGAAGGTGGTGCTGTATCCGTTCATGCACGTTCCCTGTGGAGACTAGAGACTCTAAGAGTTGCGTAAGTAGACTTTGATACAGCCTAATGCATCCAATGTGCAAAACACCTCTAAAGCTCTTGACTAGTTCTGTCTAAAATGGTTGTGCTAATGACTACAGTAAAGAAACAGATAAAACATAGAAAGTGGTGGTGAATTGCTCTTTTTCACTCCTGTCTACCTTTATTTATCTTTCATTAGCCAGATACACCAGCTGGTAAACCAGGTGTAGACAATAATTTTTGCAATATGCTTTTATCTTTAACTTCATTTATTTGTAACACTATTTTATCCCAGTCTGTGCATCTCCTGGCAGAAAGTGCTGTTAGGGCAGAGTGATGTCAGGTTTAGAGACAGGACAAATTGTTTGCAAGCCTGTCACACATTTCAGGTCTGACAGACTCTGGATTTAACCTTCTGCTGGTACATGTAAAACACAGGAAACTTGAACATGAACAAGAGTAGTCATTACTGGCTGTCACTATTTTTACTTATAAATAGCTTGATGACTGAAGAAATCACGGTGCATTCGTTATGGTAAATGAATTTATATTTATCATTTTTTAAAAAAGTATAGGAGATATAGTTCTTTCCCTGAAAGAATTAGATTTTCAATAAATTCGTTCCCTATTTTACTGCACTTAAAAAAGTTATTGGTTTAATGTTATATACCCTCTGTATGGGAGAGGGAACTTAATATATTTTTAGAACTAGTATTTTGAGATTAATGCTTAGCTGATGGTGATTAAAACAGTTTGTAGTCATTAGTTGCTTTTGCTTATATATCCCACACAATTATTTTGAAAATCTTTGTAAATCTTTGAACATTCTAATATTTCTCATTATCAGTTTAAATAGATACGAAGAATGTAACCTCCAGGGTAGTATACACCACTCTTGAAGGTATTCGTTTCATTCAGTTCATTTCAGTACTGATGTGGTGTAATACGCACCTTTATTTACCTAAAAATACTTAAACATCTTCCTTTTTAATAGAAAATTTTGTATGTTATCTTCTATTATTCAGATCATATTCTCTTAATCTTCTGTGATAGAATTTTATCCCAATCATATATTTTTATCATTGAAAGATGTTTCCTGCTTTCTCTTTCATAGTCTTACACACCAAAAAATGAATGTAAATTAAATGATTTTTACATTCCAAATGATAGTAAATCAGTGATTTGAAAATTTTTATATGAGCACCAGTAATTATTAATCAAATATTGAATTTCTTCTTTATGCATAAGTAGTTGATTAAGTCCATCTTTTTAAGCAAATATTGAACTTAAAAGTAAAGTTTTATTGAAACTGCATCTCTAAGTAAGATGGGGAAAATGTATGAAACTTAGAAAGCAAATGGAACTCACAGCTTTGATGGGTACCATAAATTATTCAGAGAATTAAGGAGGAAGGGCTTTAAGCATATACATTTATTTCCTGTACCTTGTGTATTATCAAAATAACTGAGTAGAGGAGTGACATATATCTGAATTTTAAAAAGGGAGTTTAGAGAAGTTTGTTGACTTTGGAAAGCTGATTCTATTTTCAGTTTTACAGATGTGGCTACTCTCCATGACTGTGCTTAATGCAATGAATTTATTGGCAGAATATAAAGTCCTAAATGTGTCTTAAGTTATAATTGGGAAAAAAAGCATGGTCAAAGAGCTACTGAATATCTGACAAGGGTTTCATTTTTTTATGGTCAAATTAGTGTTTTTGCAATCTTCTGGTAGAAAACCTAGGAGTGGGATTGCTGGACCATATGGTAGGTGTATTTCTAATAGTTTGGGAAAATTCTATACTGATTTTCTTTGGGATTTGACAAGTTTGCTTTGTCACCATTGGTGATAAGAGTACCTTTATCTACACAGCCTCATTGACACTTGCTTCTGGTCTTTTTGAAATGAGTCATTGTCACAAGTGTGAGGTGGTATCTTATTGTGGTTTTGATTTGTATTTCCCTGATAAGTGATGGTGAGCATTTTATTCTTTCGTTGGACTATTTGCTTTTTTTTTTTTTTTCTGGATTGCATGAGTTCTTTATACATCTTTGATATCACCATTAATCGTATCTATTATGTGTAAGTATTTTCTCTCATTCAGGTGGGTTTTGTCTTATTTAACTGATAGTTTCTTTTACTATGTAGAAGCTTAGCTTGAGATAGACCCATTTTGTTAGCTTATTTTTCCTTTGTTTCTCTTGTTGAAGGATAGTCAACAAGACTATCCTTCTGTCAGTATTTTGTATGCTTATATTTGGGATACTTTTTCTTTTCTCCAGTGAGGCCCGAAGCTATATATTTGTTCTAATTTATATGGCACAATAATTACATACTATTTATTGCATATGCAAGCAAAATTAATGTTGCCAAAAGTTTTTTAGTGTCATGACCAATTTAATAAGATAAGTTCTAATTTAGGAAATTAAATATAATAAAAAATAGATGTCTTTATTTTGCCCCAGTCAGTACAAAGTTGTAAGAAAATGTTGTAAACACTTGCTTTCTGTTGGGAATGGTCATTGCTATTAAAAATATTTATTATGTATATTTCAAATTCCACTTTCTTTTGTGCTATCAATAAGCAAGCCCAAATGTTAATATATGGCAGAGTGAACAAATAATCTATTTTGATGTTAATTTTAAGTTAATATAGATAGTACATAGCAAGAGTTTTCTGATGTGTTACCCTAATAAATTGCTTATGTAACGTTACAATTACAAAATCATTACTCTTTTCACTTTTTACTAAATACTATTTTCTTACCCATTGAGTATCTTGGATTTGCCTTTACTTCTGGGCCAGGAGCATAAGATAGCAGTCTAAAATTAGTGCATTTAAGCTATGGAAATGTGCTTTTGTGTCACAATGTTTCACTGATAACTGGTAAAGTTAATTCCATTTCTAAAAACTCCCTTTAATGGAACACTTGTATATGATAACTGCATTAAATAAATTTGTACCTAGTATTCAAAATACTGTATGGAAATTCTGACAAAAGCTAGGATTTGATAAAAATTTGGAACAATTTTGAAAATAAAATGTTTTATGATGACTTAACATGAGCTATTATTTGAAAAAAATACTCAAATGTTTCATAAAATAATGGAAATGAATATTAAGCATAATTGTTTTTCATAGTATTTGCAAAGTATATCAACAAATAAACATAACTCATTATTACTAGACCAGAAATGCTTTATGCTACTGGTGGTGATCAAACTTTAATTTCTTTTTAAGATAATACTGTGCTACTGCTAGAGTTTACTGTACATTGTTATCAAGTTAATTTGGTGACTATTCCAAATTGTTTTACCATGTGAAAATTCAGAATAATAGTGTAAATTGAGATTTTAATAAGATTAGTATATATGGAAAATGGTTTTCTCAATTTATAGATTATAATAGTGTTTAATAGTATATACTAAACTAAATTTATTAATTGAGAAATTCATATTGAAATCTATCATTCACATTATTATATAGCTATGAAAACTTGCACCATAATTGCCTTTTAAAAATTATTCTTGTTCTCTTCCCTCCTTGCTTTGGCCCTTCTTCCTCCTCTTCCCATGCTCTTGACATCAGATATCTGGTCAGGTCTTTTTCCCTGAACCTTTAATGGGTTTCTGTAGATTCCACATATTAGTAAAACCATCTGGCATTTCTCTTTCTCCTTCTGTCTCACTTCACTTTGAATAATCTCTTAAGCTCCATCTATGTTGCTTCAAATACATGAGTTTATCTTTTTTTGATCACTGAGTAGTGACTATATATGTATATATATGTACCCATATCTGTATATATATTTATTCATAAAATAGAGTATTGTTACAAAAAACAAAATAAAATAAATATCCAGAATTAAAAAAAATCTTCTTGAAAGTTGAAACATGATATTGAAGAAAAAAAATAAGCAAAATTGAAGGTAAAAAGTTAAAATTTTTCAGAAATTATGAAAGGAAGACATAAAGATAGAAAATAGGGGACAAGAGAAGAAAGGTTGAAAAGGATTCCATGATAATCAGCCTATTAAAAGTAGAAAATCCAAAAAAAAAAAAAGAGAAAGACAGGGAGGATGAGAGAAAGCATTATCAAATAAATAATATGAGAAAATATCCTATAATTACAGAATTGTTTGAAATTATAGATTATATGTGTATCATCATATACTCAAGAATTTAAGAATCAGCCAGAAATTTCTTAATTTAGTATAAATAAAAGTTTTATCAATTTTGTATTTGCATGCTAATCAGGATAAATAAAATGGCTTTTAAATAAAAAGCATTATTTTTTAGTTTCATTTTTTGTTTGTCATTGACATGTGATGCTTCATGGCATATATTCTTTGCAGAATGTCTTTTCTCTTTATAACACACTTGTTTATACAGCTTTTAAGATTTTTGTCTTGAGTTCTAATTTGTCTAATGTCATCTTTGACATTTCTCTTATCTTATGTTTTTATATGCATTCCAAATCTTATCCAGTCACTTATTTTTAGTTACTTTGAATTATTTTATTACCAGTGCATTTCTTAGCAATTGTAGGCTGTTCTCTGTGCAAGACCATATTAAGTGAAGTCATTTATCTCAGAGCTCTGTTCTCACTGTGTGCTCACTCTTTCTGCACCAGAAAGAGTATAAGGTTCTGATATATGTGTCTTGTAGTTAACACATTCCGGTGTAAAATGAATAAATGAATATTGTTTGTAACGTCATTTTTCTTTTTTTTATTTATTAAATCTTTAATTTTTATCAAATGTTTATTTCATTTTCAGAATGTAAATATTGTTTCTTTTGTCAAATTTATTTCCATTTCATTTTTTCTAATCTTGTTGTAAATGCAGTTCCATTCTTAATTTTAATTTTAGATCTTTCAGAACAGGTATATAGAAAAACTATTGATTTCAGTATGGTGATCATATATTCTGCAACCATATTGAACTCATTTACTAGCTCTAGTTGTTAGTGAATTTCTTCACATTTTCTATATATAAATGACATTTGTGTTAAATAAATACTTGTTCTATTTAAAATTATTATTTTAAAATAGGTTAGATTAATTTCCACCTTAATCTTAATTTGTTTTTCTGCTTTTCTCAATTTTCAACCTTTTTAAAAAATAATATATTTCACATCCTTGTAATCCCCATGACTCTCCCCTCCCTGATCATTCCCTCCCTCACCCACATCCCTCCCCCAAGTTTTGAATTTCAGTTTGTTTTTTAGCTTGTTTTGTCTTTTCCTCCTGTCTTTTGTTTGTTTTTCCATGTCCCATATATTAGTGAAACCATTTGGATTCTGTGTCTTTCTTTCTGACTTGTTTCTGTTAATATGATTTATTCTAAGTACATCCATGTTTTCATAAAATCATCAAATTTTCATTTTTAATTGATGAATAATATTCCAGTGTGTATATATACACACCACATATTTTTCATCCATTTGTCTGTTTTGGGACATTTGAATTGCTTCCATGTCCTTGCAATTATAAATAGTGCTGCCAAAAACATCGAAGTACAGGTGTCCCTTCGTACCCACATTGAGGTCTACTTTGGGTAGATTCCAAAAGAGCAAATACTGGGTCAAATGGTTGTTTCGTTTTCATTAGTCTGTGGGTCCTCCACACAGCTTTCCATAGTGACTGGACCAGTTTACATTCCCACCAGCAGTTAAGAATGTTCCTTTCTCTTCACATCTCCACCAGCACTTGTTGTCCCCCCCGCCCCCCGTCTTTTTTTGATATGGGCCATTCTTATTGGTGTAAAGTGATAATCTCATTGCAGTTTTGATTTGCATTTCTCTGATTGCCAGTGACTTGTACATTTTTTCATGTGCCTGTTGGCCATTTGAATTTCCTCTTTGGAGAGTGTCTTTTTAATTTCCCCCATTTTTTTGACTGGGCTTCTTGTTTTGTTTTTGCTAAGTTATGTGAGTTCCATATGAATCTTTGTTATCAATTCCTTATCACTTTTGTGGAGAGCAAAATTTTTCTCCCATTCAGTTAGGTTTCTTTTTGTTTTGTCTGACATCTCTTTTGCTATACAGAAGCTTTTTAGTTTGATGTAGTCCCAGCTGTTTATGTTTTCCTTCATTTTTTTTGCCAGCTATAGATGTGTCCAGAAGTGGATTTCTGAATTGTAATTCATAGAGGGTTTTGCCCAAATTTTTCTGTATGTATTTTATGGTTTCAGGTCTTATACCCAAGTCTTTTATCCATTTTGAGTTGGTTTTTGTACGTGGTGTGCGGATGTTGTCATTTCATTTTTTTGCAAGTCTTGGTCTAGTTTTCCTAGCACCATTTATTGAAGAGGCTGTCCTTGTCCCATTGTAAAATTTTCACTCCTTTGTGAAAGATTAGTTGACTATATATGTGTGGTTTTATTTCGGGGCACTCAATTCTGTTCCATTGGTTGGATTGTCTGTTTTTGTACCAGTACCATGCTCTTGTAATTACTATTACTTTGTAGTATAATTTGAAGTCTGGGATAGTAACATCTCCATTTTCTCTTTTTTTGGTCAGGAGTTTTCTTGAAATTCTACCTTATCTAAAAGGTAGTATGAAATGTAAGCATCAGTGGTATAGCTTGCTTACATTGTTTTTTGGCAGTTTTGGTTTAAATTTCCTGTATATTGCATTTTATTTTATTCTTTCCTTTTCCTCTTTACCTTGATAAAGTTCTGAATTTTCTTTACTACTGATATGTTTTTAATGATATTAATGTTTCTCAATATTACAATGGAAAGCACAGGGATAGTTTATTTTCCAGGAAAATATATACTTCAGTTAATATATATGGGTTATAATTAGTACTCAATATGATACCACTACTTTTCAAGTGCATGCGAAACCATCAAAAAATTTTAGTAAATTATAAAGTATGTAATCTAGAATTTCTATATCTGTGGTTGATAATTAAAGAGTAGTTTGGAACATGATTTCTTTGTCATCTTTGCATGGGATAGTATATAGTAGGGATGCTGTGACACTTAAAGTCAGAAGACCTTGGGCTAAATTCACTTTATTTACCACTAGCTGAGAAATATCAACTAATACTTAACCATTATGAATAACAATTTTGTGTTTTTGTGAAATAAAATAATATCACCAATAGTGTAAAGGTTTTAGAATATTAACTAAAATACTATAGGAAAAGCATCTTTGTTCATTGTCTGAAATGCATTTCTTTTGCAGTTTCTTCTCTGATTGTGGATGTTATTGTATCAAATCTTAACTGTTTTTGTCAGGTGGAGTGGAAGCCACATAAGGTGGGGCCAGCCTTTCCGACTACGGCATGTTACAACAGGAAAATACTTAAGTCTCATGGAAGACAAAAACCTTTTGCTCATGGACAAAGAGAAAGCAGATGTAAAATCAACAGCATTTACTTTTCGATCTTCTAAGGTATGACAAAAAATATAATTTGTGATTTTCTGTAAGCATATCCCACCATATTTCCTTTAGTTTTAGAAATGAAAAAATTATTTCTTTTTCATCCATTCCATCTAGTACAATCTATTTCCTCAACCAGTGACTCTGCCCAGGTATTTCACTTGGTTTATAGTTTTTTGGTTATTTGCATAGCACATCTATCCAACTCCTTTTGTTTCCTTAGTCTTTGCCAGGGCACAATTAGTGTAAACCTTGTGATGATGATCATGTGTTCTAGATCATTTCCTCAAAGGGACAATGACATATCCACTTCAATATGTCATTTTCTCTTATGTCCGCTGAATTATTTTTAAGAATAAAAGTTAAAAAAAAAATCCTTACTATTCTTAGTGAGAATGCCTCTGACCCAGATTATGAGTAGTGTTGACAAAATGTACATACATATCTAAGTCAAGTTGAAAGGTTAGTTCTCAGCAAAGCCAGGCTCACTCAGTTGTGTTTAGTTGCCAGCTCACCAACCCTGAATATGTTTGATTCCCAATCATTCCTTAGCAGAATAACAAAGGTCTTAGATATAGTTGAAAATCACTTGTTCAGCTGATATGCCAAGCTTTTATTATTCACTTTTTATATAGTTGTATGCTTCTGTCCTTGAATTAATAAAGATTGTGAAATTTGGACATAATAGTTGGAATGGTATTGAATTACTGGTATGAATGGTATTGAAATTAATGCTTGATTTTTGACTCAGAGATGCAAAATATTATAGCCTCGCTATAGGTAAAGGTAAATTTGAATGAGAACAGAAGCAACTCTGAAAAAAAATAGATTGAGTATAAATCTTGAGTGCTTATTCTCTTAGAACTCTTGCTTTGGTGTGCAGAGAATGGAAAGATATTTTTTGATTCTGTCAGTTCTTCAAGATCTTCAAGAGAAACAATTAGTGTAGTTTTCCATTCTGTATGATGAAAATAGGGAGATAAAGTTGATACATTCTAGTGGGTAATAGTAAATAGGTTGTATATCTACTTTTTCTGTAGACCCATAGAGGAATTCTGAAATAGAGTACTCTGGTGAACCCCAAGTGTGCAATTGAACTTTGTTTCTGTAGTTGGAAAGCACAATTGATTTCATTGTGAACAAAGGTGACTGTGTACTTTTTCAACTAAACAAAGGGTAGAAATTTGCTATTTAATCTGCTGATAAAAACTCAATACAAAAAAGAAAAAAAATCAGCCTATTAATGGAGAATTGGATATCTGATGGTAGAAGGCATTTTCAAGTAGGAGAAAAGGTGGTACCTATTAAAATGACATAGACCTTTATGACAACAACTGGAAACTAGAAGAAATAGATGGTATCCTAACAAGATGTAATATACAAGCATATAAGTCCTAAAGTAGAATAAAAATCTGAACAGCATATCACAATGAATGACATTGGAAAATTTTGTAAGATGTACTATTTAAAAAGGCCAAATATAACTTAAAGAAGAAAAAGTGAAAGGTACAGTAGTTGCTTTAGTTATCTTCTATAAATAATAGTTAATATAGTCTAAAACTGACAGATAAATAGAATAGATATTTAGCAATAAAAGGGTGGATATTTAATATAGAACCTAGTAATTGGTGGCAGAATAGAAATTGGTGAGAGAAAGTGAAAGACAGTATCTAATATTATACTTCACACAGTCCAATAAAAAGAGGACAAGGTATTTTCTAAAGAAGTTATGCACACATGCATAAAACAGGGGGTGAGTAGGGAGAGAGAGAGGGAGTGGTGAGAGGAGTGAGAGAAAGAAAGAGAGAGGGAGTGGTAAGAGGAGAGAGAGAGAGAGAGAGAGAGAGAGAGAGAGAGAGAGATGAGAGGAGAAAGAGAGAGAGTGAACCAGTCATGGAAACACAAAGTCAACAAAGAAAATAGACCACGTATGTGTAAATTGGTAGAGCCTCTATGGCATATGATGTGGAGATTCCTTAAAATACTAAAAATGGGCATATTAAAATTACCCAGCAGTTCTATTGTGAAGTATTTATCCATATACTATGAAAACGTTTGTATGAAAAAAGAAAATCATCTCTATCTACATTAACATTGTTAACATCCTTCATAATAGGTCAAGATAGCCCTAAAATGGAATCTACCTCAATGCTCATTTATCAGTAACTGGGTAAAGAACTTGTGGTATATATGTGTAATGGATTACTACTGTGGTATTAAAAAGTAGAAATTGTGCCTTTTTCCAAGAATGTGGATGAGGCATTGAGGTGATTATGCTAAGTGAAATGTCAGAAAGTGGAAGACAGTTACTGGATGGTTTCTCTCATTTTTGGCATATAAGTAAACAAATAAAAACCCAAATTGGCCAAACAACAAAAATAACTTAGATTCTTTGAAAGCTTAGATTCAGTGGCTATTAGAGGGTAGGGAATAGCTTTCTTACAAGGTTATGAGGTTTAAGTTATGCTGGCATTAAGAAAAGCACATAGAACAACTTTATTTGGAAAGATGGCAAATAGAATACCAGGAAAGTTTAAGCAAAAATGAGAGTAGTCTGATTTTAATCACAGATGAGGAGAAATACAGGTAAAAGAAAGCTTGTAATGTGATGGAATACTTCATCATAGAATTAAAGAGTGTAAGTCACTGAAGATATCATTGTCAAAAATTCTATGTCCCAAATAGAATAATGCAGTATAAATATTGATGAAACAAAAATCTACAGGAGATTAAAGAAAAATATAGAGAAACCTAGCAATAGGAAAGAATAGGAAAAGTAACCATTGCATTGACATTGTATATCTGTTCAATTTGGATATACTGGCATGTAATTTTTTAAGTTGAATTCCTAGAAATGGAAATACTGACCCAATAGCTATGGATAGTCTCAAAAGCTTTTTAGTAAAATTTTTGCCCAAAGTAGTAACTTTTAAAAATGTTTCTCCAAATTTTGCTAGTATTCTGACAATGTGAGGGTAAGTTTTTACTTAATTTTTTTTCACAGATATGAAAATATCTTCTTTGATCTCTACTCAGGATTTCTGTGTGTGAGGTTTGGCAGTTGTGTAATGTACAATTTGCTATGAAATGAAAAGATCAAGAGTTTTCAAATTTCACTTTCAATATACTGCTCAGATTCTCTACAACTGGCCTTTTGCCTGGCACTCATGTTTGTGGAACCCTTCTCATATGTAGGTTTTAATAACTTGCTGTCACACACTTCTCTAATTAATTCACAATGATAATTACTAAACATGATAACATGGTTGAAAGTAGGGAAGAGAGAGGTGAAGTACAAGAACAACATTTTATTTTTAAAGTCACAGTAGATTTTAATTTTAAATCACTGACACATTAGGCAGAGTTTTCTTTTCTACAAGGTAGAGAAAATAGCTCTTCATTATTTCTCCTAAAATGACTTTAAAAATTATATATTGAGTAATCATTGAAGAAAATGTTAAAAGTGATACAAAATTTTGGTAATGAAAAACTTAAAATCCATCAAAACCCATACCTCAGAAACAACTGTAGTCTAAGCAAACCATCCTAGTGTGCTCATTCTCATCTGATTACATTGGCTAAGAGGAACAACTCTGTTGTATATGTATGTTTCACTTGTTAGCAAATACATATACTATATATTTAGTACTACATTGTATATTTTATAATATTGCTACAATATTGTCAAAAGTAACTATTGTTTTTCACAACTATGATAATGATCATATGTTCTATTAAATAGATTTATATGCTTTTTATGGTAAGTGTTCATTTTCATTGATGGCTGCTTACTTATGGGGAGTTAAACTACTTGGTTAAGGATGATGAAAACTTTAAAGGTTTGATTCAGAAACATCTCAGAAGGGAGAGGGATGCCACATGGTGCCTGTGACAGTGTACTCTGATGATGTTGCAGTGACTGACTGCATGTAGCTGCAGCACCCTTGGGAAGTTTGTGCTAATATTATACTAAACAGCAGTTTATGAAATTTTACCTCACCAACAGATAATTCTTAAAAATTTTGCTAGTTTTGCTAGTGAACATCAATGATATATTTTTATGTTATTTAGATTTTGATTAATATATGAGAAAGTTCCATAATTTTAGCCATGTTCCAGTGTTTGTAACATGCTAGTCATAGTGAAACCATTCCCAAAACAGGCACTTCTAATGAGTCATTTTTTTTCATATTTATCTGAACACATAGGACTTTTATTAGTAAATGAATATGAACAAAACAGTTCCTGGACTTTATGCTCTGTCTCCAAGAGCAGGTGCTCTAAGCTTCTCTTCCAGTATGTGATTGTCACAGAGTAGAATGTATTTCAGATTGTGAACGGTATATTATGTCCCAAAATATATGTATTCTTCACAAATATTTCAAATGAACTAATCCTAACTAATATGGACCAAAGTAGGACAAAATAGCAATAAGTTGCCCCAGGTTGTGGACTTTTGAATTTAGCAGTTAAATTTATCATATAACTAAGCATAGACATATTTATTTGGGAATGGAAAGACAGTTCTTATTTTTCAAGGAATTGATATTCACAGGGATTAATTCTCCTGATCTTCTTTTCTCTTGGAAGAAAAAGTTGAAGGTTGAAACTTTTCTAATGCCCTTTACCAAATTCTTTGAAATTACCCTGTAAGCTACTCTCATCATGGTTAACATCTTAGAACTAGGCTGTTCTGGACATAATGAGTATGATTTTTAAAAGTGACCCTTGCTCCCAGTGCCTGACTTGCAAGGACTAATACCTAGAACTGACCACTCAGATTCCATTTTGTTATCAAACATAGACTAGGGACTCAAGGGGTGCTTTTTATATGATAATGACTTTGCCAAATGTAATTAATGATTTTGGCTAAACTAATCCTTTAGAATGTATAGTACTCTTCCCACTGTACCTTGAATGGATCAGTTTGTAGCTTCTTGTGTGTGTGTGAAAATTTGCGATGTTCAGAAGTTTACAGATAACCAATAACTCTGTAAGTGAATTGTAATTAAAATTGAAACTCTATATGGATGAAAGAATTTATCAGTGTGTGATTCTCCTATAATATTTCAACTAATTTTGTTTAGTAGAAAGTATTTTTTAAAATAGAAGTTGTGCACAATACTAGAAAATGCAGTTCATATAACTATAAAGTCTTGAAAAACATGCTTGGATTAATTTACCATAATTTGATGTCTTAGTTTTATTGAAAACAAATTAGTAATTGCCAACTGGTATCTCAGGAAAAAATAAATGGCTTAAACGGCACAAAAATATATGTCTGAAAACATACGCATATAGGTTTGTTGTAAAAAAAAAGTAATTGGGGTGATGATTATAATATTTAAAATATAAACTCATTTTTAACTGGAAGATGTGTCCTGATGAAATTAAACTCTGCTCATGATAAAACTTTTTTTTCCTACAATTGTATAATAAAGTAGCACTGAACATAAAAAACAGCTAGGATAGAATGAGCCCTTATTTAAAGCTGAAATTATATATTTTTACAATTTTTTTTGATATTGCCACCATCTCATTTGATTCTAGGCCTTGTCTTTTAAATATATATTGTATTCACTTTAAAGTGTATTTGATGCTGTATAACACCACTGAGAGGTTGAAAACACTTGTCAGCTTTCATGATATTTCAAAATAAATGAGTTGTAATTTTTGGAAGCAAATTTTTTTCTATATGTAACTTATTTTCCTGATTCTAAATATACCTTTACTGTGCCATCAGTGAATGCTATTGATTGACATAATTACTGTCTTGCAAATCAAATTTTCATTATTGATGAGAAATTTAACTTTTCTGGTTCAGATGAAAATTCCAGCATCTTGTACTTAGGTATATAGTTTGGAAATTCTGAAATGAAAATCATCTCACTAGGGTTTATGTTATCATGCCCTTACCTGTAATTTGAGATACTCTTCTGATGTATATTCTTGAAAATCTATGGATCACTAATATCACTCATATTAAAGTTATAAATGATAATGATTTTAAAAGCCTTTCTATTAATATAAGGAAAATTTTCCTTGATTGTCATTAAATTTCCATTACTTTATTTTGAGTTAAGTACTCAATAGACATTCTCAAATTGAGGATTTAACAAAAAAAAATCAACAAAGTATTCATTACTTTATTCACATAAAACTGAATATAGTAGGAAATAGTTTATAATACAGTTTATATCTTCCCTCCCGTTTCCCCCTCCAGTTTTATTGAGATATAATTGACATGTATCATTGTGTAAGTTAAATGTAGGCAATATGTTTTGATATACATATATAATGCAAAATAATTACTAGTCTTCTTAAGGAAAACATTTTACATAATGAAGAATTCAATTTGAATTGTGTAAGTGTTCTGAGACCTATTCTTCACTTTCTCTATTCCTAGAGTTTTTAACCATGAATTTCACTTTCAAGTATATTGAAATGTCAGTTTTAATAATAAGGTAGGTCTTGCCAATCACATATGTATTATACTCCCCCCAAGATATAATTATTTTTCAGCTTAAAAATGCCACTAAAATATTCCTGTGGGTGCTTTCCTCTGGTTTTCTTTCTCCCATGCACCATGAATAGAAACCTTTTGCTCTTGAAATGATAGAATATTGACTCCAAATAAGATTGCCAATGAGATCACAAGGATTATAGAGCAACTGGCAAAAATAGAAAGAAGAATACATTCTTAAGACATAATTTTTAGTATGTTGTTTTTATTTGGGATTGTTTAGTCTTGGTTCAAAAATATTTAAGATGTTTTAAAATAATTAGACAATGAGTGAGAGTAAACTTTATAACTTATATGTATTAAATAATATGTTAAGCACTTTATAGTCATTATCTCATTTAATGTAATTACAGCCCTATGAAGTTAAGGTACTATTTTTAATCTTCATTATGCAGATGAGGAAACTGAAGCTAGATGACTTAGTGGCATACCAGAATTTGAGCATAATAGTGAACTAAAGCTCTCTTTAATAAGACTATTAAAGATTTAATTATATATATATGCGTATTGCTCACCTGTATTCATCTAGTATAGTTGTTTAGAATTGATTAAATATTCAAAAAAAATCAAGAATGAGAACTTACAGTGTTTTTTCTGAAATAGTTCTAACTGATAAGTGGAGATACTATATTTAGTCAAGATTAAACTCAACATAGTTTTTTGTAGTAACCTTTTCTCAAGGAATTTCGATAAGTTGATAAATAATGCCAAATAGTTTTATGGGGAATATAGAAATAGTTTCAGTTTTTAGGCTGGTCCTTTTAAATAGCAGTGAGTGTGAGAGTGAGCAACTAAAACCTTCTGTGCTTAAGATGAGGTATATATCAGAGCTTGGGCAGAAAAGCAGAACCAATATTAAAAATGTATATAAAATGTGTATCTCTGTCACCTTATTTCACCGCTGCTATGAAAACATCTCGAAGAATATCCAAGCACAAGCAATTTTTAAAATGCCTTCTTGTGAATTACCCAAACTCCAGGGACTAAAAATATCTGTATAGACATTTGCAACCCTCTCCCGAATGGGCTCTACTTGGCTATGCTTGTCAGTCCCAGGCATTTCTCTGACTCTAGATATTAGAGAATCATTTTTCACGGTGGGTGATAAAGTACTCTGCACCACACTGTAGCACCGCATGAAGCAAATTTAAAAACAAGCAAACAAAAAAACCAAAATCCTCACAACTTTTGATTTTGTAACTATCTTAAATTTGTGTTTGTGTTAAGAATTGACTATGATAAAAATTTACACTCCTATCATCTAAACATATGGATCTATTTTTCTTACCAGTTATTTTACATAATAATCTGAATACTTTAAAGGATATTTTAATTAATGCTAAAAGACTCTCTCTGACCTACCTGTTCCATAAAATTCAAACATAACCCGACAGTACTTCTAATGAGTCATCTGATATGTGTAATAGCTGTAAATAACTTTTATGAGAGCATGATTGTTTGGAAATTGGTTTGACTTTGCAATGAGCCTCTTTGATGTATCCAGTGCCAAAAGATCACTTGATATTTTCCAGGCTGAAGTTTTAACTTCTGAAATCATTATTATGTTCATTTGAATACTAAATTTTTCAAACATTGATTAATGGAATTAATTGAATATCATGATAGGGAGTAGCTTGTAATCATATTTTTTTATGCAAAGTCTGAAAGGGTACATGATTTCTCATCAAATACTCATTCTTTATTTATCTTGAGAATCTAGTATTTGCAGGCACTCTTCCGGTCCAGGGGACTCAGGTCATTAGGGTGAAAGAGCCAGATATATGGTTCCTACCCTGAAAAACTAATTGATAGTCAAGTGTCAAAGAACCATCTTTGGGCAATTTTAATAATTTGCTAATTTTTTTCTGATGACTAAATTACCATATGGTTTGAAAGCACATGAATTGAAGTGAAAATATCTAGAATGAAAGTTTTTATAACTCTATTTGGTATCAAAAATAATGTTTTAATTTTAAATATGAGTCTCAATACCTGAAAAGTATTTTTTACAAACTTGAAAAATAGATATTTTGTTTAAAAATTGAAGGATATTAATGAATGCTAAAGTAATAGTGACAATTTCAACTTCTTTATTAAAGTTGAGGCTTTAAATTTAATTTTATGTAATTTTTTGAGAGAAGTTTTCACTCAATGGCAAAGTACTTATATATTGACTGTCTTTAATGGTAAAGATCTTGTGTTACTTTCAGTTTCATTAACTTCTAGATATTTAATTCCAATCTGATGTTAAGCAAATCCAGTTAATTTTGTGTTCCAATTATTATTTTCATTTTGTTATTATATTTCATATTTCTCAGCTAAGATTCTTATCTGCTTATGTACTATGCATATATTTTCCTTGAAGTCCCTGACCATATTTTATATTAGTTGCCTTAAAGTTCTTGATTGCTAATTTTAAGTGTCACCAATTCAATAATATCTATTGATTTTTTTAATAAAGGTTACATTTTGTTTTATTTTTAAATTTAACATGGTTCATATTTTTTTGTTTTTTCATATACTTTTTTTGACAGCCTTTTAGATATTAGAAATGATAGAGACTGATTTTTTTCCCCCTTGAAGCCTCTTTGGTTTTATCAGAAGTCACTTTGCTGGACTGAAATTCCAGTTTTTCCTCTTTTGCCATGGTCAGATGCTTATGTCTCTGTTCAGTTGTTTCAAACAAAAGTTAAATGAGCAGATATTAGAAGAAACTTAAATTTAATATGGTGAGTTAGACCAAAGAGAAGAATAAGAAACCACATAGAGGATGTACTGCAACAATAACATTATATTTTTTCATTGTTATTTTAAGGATGATAAAGAATTTAAAGATTTTTTTTGAGCCTGAGTATCAGAATTAAGCATAAAAGAGAATGGAAAGTAGTATTAGAAATACAATTACAATTTTCATGTGTTTCATGTAAATCATCATTTACACCTTTCTAACATCACTGTCATCAATACCATTTTCATGTTCAAAATCATCAAAATTTATCATAGCTTTTATTTTATTACAGGAAACTGCTGAAAACTGCTATGATAAATTTCTCATATTATGGGGAAAATATTTTTGTTGGCTTTATTTGTACATGAGAAAACTGAGTATTAAATGGTTTATTTAGCTTGTTCTAATTCAAAAAGGCAGAAGTTGGATATAAAACTGAATTTTCTGTCCTCTAACCAGATATTCTTAGATATTCTGTCCTCTAACCAGATATTCTTAGATATTCTTTACTAAAAATAATGGAAAAGTCATCTAAAATGACTGTGAAGTTTATTTTTTTTCTTAATTTATTTATATATAAATTTCACATCATTGTAATCCCAGGAATCTACCCACCCTCCATTTCCTCCCTTTCCCTCCTGCCCAAAGTTGTGTGCTTCAGTTTGGTGCTTGGCTTGTTTTGACTTTTCCTCAAGGCTTTTGTTTATTTTTTCACTATATATGACAGTGAAGTTTAAACTACAATTTAAAATATTTCTTGTTTGAGGTTTGTCATTAAGTATTATAAAAGTTCCTGTTATAGTCAAAATAATTTTCTAATGGTATGAATGAATGAAGCATATATTATTTATTTTTTGCAGTTTCTTCAATTTTAAGTAGTAGCTGGAATAGAATATCTGTCTATTATAATTTCATGGGACTAAAGAGTGCTGGATTTTTCATGGTACATATTTATAATGGCATACTCTTTCAACGAGAAATAATATTTTAAAAACTTTTCCTAAACATATATTTTCTCTTCGTAGGAAAAATTGGATGTAGGGGTGAGAAAAGAAGTTGATGGCATGGGGACATCTGAAATAAAATATGGAGACTCAGTATGTTATATACAACATGTAAATACAGGCCTGTGGCTCACCTACCAGTCCGTGGATATGAAATCTGTGCGCATGGGATCTATACAACGTAAGGTAGGTTTATATGGTAACTCTCTTTATAGCAGTCATCATTTGATGACTAGAAAACACAAATATAAGACAAAAAGGTCGCTAACATGTTTATTCAGTGAAGTTTTCAATACAGTTCATTACTTACATGCTAGCAGTCAAAGCCCAGCATAGTAAACTATAGTTCTTTGAAAGTGAGGTATTTGAAGTGAAGATTGCAGAATATTACATCACTGATTTAAATAATAAAGAGATGCATTATCTGTTTTCCTTTTCTCCCTTAGTCTAACTCTGTCCTCCATGCTGCTGATGGATCTATGCTTACAATACTGATATGCTCATGTACCCCATTCTTTCTCTGACCCCTCCTCTCTTATAAAACAGTGGTCACACATTTTGAAAGTAATATGATGCCTTCTTACCTGCCTCCACCTCTCCACCTTGTCCTCAACCCATTATCTTCTGAAGTGCCATTTTCTTCTTTTTGGAATACCTTTAAACATTTTAATACTATTTTTCTCTGCTCATCCTATCCATCCTCCAAAGCTTATTTTTTTTTGCCAGTTTTGCTTTTTTATTTTTTAATTGGCTGTACATGTATGCATTTTTAACATCATTATATGCCCTGAGATTCTCCTACCACTTAGTAACCTGTGAATCATTATCTTAATCTCTTGAACACATCCCCCCGAGCCTCCTGCTCCCTCCTTTGCTTCATGCTTTAATTCTGTTGTCAGTTTGTTAGTTTTAATCTTAATTTTTTCTTATCTTTTTATTTGTTTTTTCTATATCCCAACTAGGAAAAAGTCATCCAGTATTTCTCTTTATCTTTCTGGCTTATTTCCACTAGCATGATTCCTTCTACATCTGTCCATGTTATCACAAATGAATCAAATTTGTCTTTTTTGATTTCTGAATAATATTTCATTGTGTAAATATTTCCAGTATTTAAATTTAAAAATGATTGTAAAAATTCTTCCTATCTAAGCTTTACCTCAACACCTTCCTTTGGATTCTTATAACATTTATAAATGTTACTCTATGTTCTCTCCGCCCCCTCTTAATCTCCATAGTACTGAATTTGCATTGTTCATATTTCCTATTTTACACCAAAACACCAGTATGTCACAGTGAATAGAATCAAGTATTAAGACACATGCTATCCCTGCAAATGTAAGATCTTGGAAAGAAAGTCTATAGAACAGTGGAAATTTTTATGTTCGAAGGTATAATTAATTGTAACACATACATACTCCAGCATAGATTGTTCAAGGTTATTGTGAAGTTTAGAGTGACCAGGGCTAATTTTAGTCAAGCTGGAGACTGATTTGCCCTTTGGTGTTGGCCTTAGATGCATCCCTATTATGTTCTCCCTTCCTCCCTTGGAACTTTGGATATGATGGGCTATTGTCCTACAGATCCATCCAGTATTTCTAATGCAATATTTCGTTGAAGTTTTTCATTAGTCTCATATATTTAAATGAATTTGTTTGTATTTGGTATTTGTTTCTTATTACTTCAGCCAAATCTGACTGCTTTTTAACCTTTTGTTATGGAAAATTGAAATGCATACAAAGAAAATAAAATAGTAAGTCAAGCCTTTGTGTATCTATCATTTACCTGCATCATTTTCACGACTCTTACTCATCTCTCATTTATACCCCTACCTTCTTGCCAAGTCCCATTGGATTATTCTGCTACATATTTAGTTTAATTTTTTAGCATTAAGTTCCACATTGTATCATCTTATCATAATTTTATCATTTTATTATTCTCAGTATCATATTTTATTCTTTACTTTTTGCTTTCTACTTAACTTGACATCTATTTGTCTTCTCAAAGAATCAAATTTTGATTATATATTCGTAATAGCTTTCCTTCGATCTCTAGTTTATTAACTTTTAATTTCATAATTCTAAAATAAGTCATATATTCCTTTATTTTAGCCACTTTTTTTTAATGAAAGTATATGAGGATATAGATTTGCCTTTGAATATAAATATACCTGTCTCATTGACTTTGGTATAAGAAGATCTCTATGTTTACTTTATTGATAGTCTATAACTTTGGTTTTTATTACCAATTGTAACTCTCTCTATATAATTAGATTTTCTTACTCTAAGTGTTGAGCAAAAGAAGATAGATACAAATGAGTACATATTTCATGTTTCCATTTATATTATATATATAGCCATTAAATTCTACATAGTATAGTATTATCATAATTGTATTATTTTTTGTCCTTTGTATCTTATATCTTATTTTTATATTATATTATGAATATATTATCTGTATTGTTATAAGTTTAGAATATAGATGATATATTTACTATATGAATATATGAATATATAAATATTTATATATAATATAAATATTTCTAATATAGCGTACTTATTCATGGTACATACATATATAGACATATAGTTTGTAAATACATTATATATATGCTATGTAAATATTTATATATAATATATATTTTATAATATATGTATATACTTATAATATATATTATATATCTGACCTATGCTGTTAAACATAAGAAAGATGAAGAGTAAGGGCAGGAAGGGAGCACAAATAGAGACTTTAAGAAGTTATAATATTTTCTTTCTTTACTGCAGTATTGGTTACAGTGTTTGATCTGTGAAATCCAATTAGTAGTTCACTTCAGATTTTACACTTATTTCTCTTTCTGTTATACTTTCATAGAAAGTTTAAAAACATAGCCTAATAAAAGAAACTAATAAAATGTCTATTTAGAGAAATTGGTTGCCTAACAGCTTTGGTTAGTACTTATTAATGAATCAGTCTGTATTTAGAATTAAACTGGTGTACTAAAATAATTTCTTTTGCTGGTTTGTTCAGAGTTAGCTTAGATTGTGGATCAGCATTGAACACAGAATTATGAAACGCTGGTACTTGTTTTATTCAACTCAGTACATTTGTTGATTAGTTCTTTAAAACAATGATTTGTTCTTTAGAACAATAACTGAATGAGTGTATTGAACAAGTAGTTTGGATAAGGATCTGTGCATATTATTTTACCGGTACACAATAGTTTACAGTTCCCTCTACCTGTCTTTGATTCTTTGTTACAACTCACATGTTTTTGGAGTGTGCATTTTCTTAACCCCATTTTGGGTAAAAACATCTTGAGAGTAATGGCACTATTTCTGCTTTCTTCTAGGCTATCATGCATCACGAAGGCCATATGGATGATGGCTTAAATTTATCTAGATCTCAGCATGAAGAGTCAAGGACTGCAAGAGTCATCCGTAGCACAGTCTTCCTTTTCAATAGATTTATAAGGTATATTTTCTTTTATTGACATTTACCCTATTACTTATTAATATTCTGTTTGGCATGTATGAACTTTTATTATTTTGGAGATATTAGTTTCCTTTCATCACATATGAATTACAAATACTTTCACAATTTTTTGGTTTTGAAAAGAATGTTAAATTTTTTTTTTCCATGGTAGTTTAACCAGTCAATGCTGTGGCAGCTTTATAGCTTAGACAAAACTGTAGATTCTATAAATATTTACTTATTCTCTGCTTCTTTTATAAACCATCCCATGAATACACTTTTGTAAAACCAAAGAAGGTGCTCAGCATTCACCTTCATTATGTTCTTAGTATTAAACTTTTTATGTTATCTAAATTCTAATTGTTATCAGATGGAATAAGGCTTACAGATGGGTTAGGACTCATCTCTTGTATGAAATTCTTATATTACTATAAGTAGTACTTGCATTTATTATATCATTTTATAGAATATTCATTTCTCGTAATAAGATTTCTTACATTTTAATACAGTCTGAAGTTAACAATATCAAGAGGACTAATTAGAAGTTATAACATTTTAGAATCAGTTCAATTTAGCTTTATATCATTTTATTCTTACTGTAAGTTCTGGTCTTTCTTTTTCTACTGAAATCTAAGCAGTTCTGTAAAAATCATAAATCTTTAAAATGGTCAATTTTCTATATAATATCCAGCAGTACTGACTTCTTACTATTGACAGTTTTATTGAAAATCAAAATGTAACTTTCTTGTTTTCTGGGCATTTGTAGAGATTCTATTTGGTAAGTAGTAGCTAACTTAGTACCTGAAAAAACTTTGTTGTTAAAGATATTTGATTCAAAAGGTGCTGTAGCAATGTATTGGTGATAAGGCATAAATGGCACTTAATGTTTTGACTGAATCACTATAATTTATCTCTTCAAAATGATTTACTTTACCAAGTTTGTTCTTTGCTCAAGCCTATATTCAGTTCCTTTTTAAAAGTAGTGTCTGTGATTTGGATGATTAATTTTAGAATCTACTGTTTAGCTGATTAGGGAGCCAAATATGAGAAATTCAGATT
>PVHY01006296.1:0-75473 GCA_004024945.1 Uropsilus gracilis
TTTTTATTTTGAAATTTGCTTTGCCTGCTATTAGGATGGCTACTCCTGCCTTTTTTGGGGGGCCGTTTGCTTGTAGAATTGTTTTCCATCCTTTTATCTTCAATCTGTGCTTGTCTTTTGGGGTCAGATGCGTTTCTTGGAAGCAGCAGAATGTTCGGTTCTGTCTTTTAATCCATTCAGCAACTCTGTGTCTTTTGATTGATGAGTTTAGTCCATTGACATTTAGAGTAATTATTGATGTTTGAGGGTCTAACAATTGGTTCCCAGTGGTCATTTGGGGTTCTGTTTTAGTTTGTTTTTTCTTTTCTTTTTATTGTTCACTCTTTTTATTCTTCTGTGGGTTTCGATCTTAGGGCTTCTTTCAGGAGTTCTTGGAGAGGTGGTTTGATGGTAGCAAATTTCTGTAGGCTTTGTTTGTCTGGGAAAGTTCTGGTTTTTCCTTCATAAAGGAAGGACAGCTTTGCAGGATAGAGTATTCTTGGTTGGCAGTTTTTGTCTTGGAGTGTTTTAAAGATGTGGTGCCATTCTCTCCTTGCTTGGAGTGTCCCTTCTGGAAATCTGAAGTCAGTCGGATCGGTTTTCCTTTGTATGTTATCTGTTTCCTCTCTCTTGTTATTCTCATAATTTTCTCCTTATCTTTAGCTTTTGTAAGTTTTTCTATGATGTGTCTTGCTGTGTTTCTTCTTTCATTAAAGTAGTCTGGTGTCCTTTTTGCTTCTTGTATGTCTAATTTCATTTCTTTCTTCAGGTTTGGGAAGTTTTCCTCCATTATTTCGCTGAAGAGCCTTTCAGGTCCTATTTCTTTCTCTTCACCTTCTGGTATTCCAATTACTCTTATATTTGTTTTCTTTAGGGTATCTGAGAGATCTCTGATTATTTCTTCTGTTTTCTTACTTTGCTTTTCTCTCTCTTTCTCTTTCTTCATTCTTTCTACTCCTGTATCCTCTAGTGTGCTGATTCTTTCTTCTATTTCTTCTAGTCTGCTTTCCTGACTCTTCCCTGCATTTTTGAGTTCTTCTGTTGTTCCTCTTATGTCTTGCATCTCCTGCAGTTTCTTATTTAGGGTTTCGATTTTGTTTTTCTGTTCGTTGATGATATTGTTCATTTTGCTGCATTCTTTTTTATATTTTTCTACTACTTCTCTTAATTCATTGAGAGCTTCCCTTCTTTTGCTTTCTCTTTGTTCCCCCTCTTCCTTGGCCTCTTTGAGTGCTTTTATCACATTGATTCTGAATTCTCTGTCTGACATATGGAGCATTTCTTCGATGTCATCCATGTTTTTTTTTTCATATTGTTTATCCTTAGGTGGTGAGTTTTTTTTCTTAGGGCTTGCTTGAGTGTTTGTGTTCTTCCTTTTTCCTGTGTTTTCCTTTCGGATCTGCTCTACGTATTGGGTGACTACTGCTCTAATAGTAGGCATGTTGAAGCCTATATAGTTGTATTTAACGTTGCCTATGTGGTTTTGGTAGTGAATGTCCTTGTTTTCTGAGTTTGCGCCAGTGCGCGTAGCGGCGCCAGCGCTTTTGGGCTTTGGGATGGGCGCCGTTAACTCCAGGTGGGTTCCTTCCCCACCCCCTTTAGCAACTCAGTCTGAGCTAAGGTTAGGCTGAATAGCAGGGTCCATACAGATGCAAATGGCCAGACTGCCTCCCTCCCATGCTGTTTCCGTGACAACCGGGAGACGCCACCGGCTGCTCCAGGTAGGGTAGCCTACCTGTCTTGCGTGGGCTCCTCCCCCAGGTGCTGGTGGGCTACCTGCTCCTCTCAGCAGGGTCGGAGTCCCCTTTGCAGCTGACTCTTTTGTCTGCGAGAGCCTCAGTCCACTCTCCGGACTTTGGGGTGGGCGCAGTTAACTCTCTCTTCTTTCCTTTGTGAGCTTTGCAAGGTGCTTATCAATTTTATTTATTTTTTCAAAGAACCAGCTTTTGGTTTTGTTGATTTTCTGGATAGTCTTTTCGGTTTCTAGGTTATTTATTTCTTCCTTTATTTTTATTATTTGTCTTCTGCTGGGTTTTGGGATTTTTTTGTTGCTCTTTTTCTAAGTTTTCATTTTGTGATCTAAGATTATTTCTTTGATTATCTTCTTGGTTTTTGATATGGGCCTGTATTGCTATGAATCTTCCTCTTAGATATGCTTTTGCCTCACCTCAGGCATTTTGGAATGCTGTGCTTCTTTGTCATTTGTTTCGAAGTAAGTTTTAATTTCTTCAGTTACCCATTCTTCACTTAATATAGCATGTTGTTCAGTCTCCAAGTGTTGGATGCTCTTCTTGCTTTCTTTTCATTGTTGATTTCTAGTTTGATATCATTATGATCTGAGTAGAAACTTAGTATTATTTTAATCTTTCTTTTTATTCAAGTTTGCCTTATGACCTAGTATGTGGTCAATTTTAGAGAATGATTCATGTGCATTTGGGAAGGTGTATTCTTTTCCTTGTGGGTGTAGTGTCCTGTAGATATCTATTGGGTCCATTTTGTCTAGGTTTCTTTTAAGGCTTTTGTGTCCTTGTGTAGCTTTTGTTTTTTGATCTGTCCTTTGTTGAGATTGGGGTGTTAAATTCTCCTACTATATATGTGTTTTCATCAATATTTGTTTTCAGTTCTCTTAGTAGCTGTCTTATTAATCTTGGTGCACCCTCATTTGGTGAGGTATAATTGTTATGTCTTTTTGATGGGTTAACCCTTGAACCATTAGGTAGTGCCCATATTTATCCTTTGTCTACTTTTTTATTTTGAAATCTGCTTTGTCTGCTATAAAATTGCTACCCCTGCCTTTTTTTGGGGGGCTATTTGCTTGTGAATTGTTTTTCATCCTTTTACCTTTAATCTATGCTTATCTTTTGGAATCTGATATGTTTCTTGGAGGCAACAGAATGTTGTGTTCTGTCTTTTCATCCAGTCTGCAACTGTGTTTAAAAACTGAATTTAGAATAAACTTGGAATGCAGTATTAGCCCAAAACTTTACAAGAAGAGAAAAAAGTTATGGAGAAGTATTAAAATATCAATTTATCTGTGTCCTGACAGCCACACAAATCCACCAGCTGTACATGCGCATGCCGCTGTGTTCCCAACTCTTGCCTGGTATCTACTTGTGGCAATTTCATAGTATTGTCCAGTACTTCTTCTAATTATATAAAGTACTCTTTAGACATGTTGACTTCACTAATTAGTCTATAAATACTTGACTTTTTCTACTGCTTTGGTAAGTGAAATAATTGCAGAGGAAAGGCCAAAGTATTTATGGTCAATCAGAGGACAACAAAAGGAATATAGTCTTCCAGCTGAGTAAAATGTAAAACATTATGTGGCAAGGCAGAAGCTATTAGCAGGATCAATATTCCTCCTAGTACCTAAATAAATCATTATATCAAAGTCACAACACAGGACAGAGGAAACCTCAGTCCACCAACGTGGAAGCTCCCACACTGTAAAATAAGATTCCATTTAAATTACAAAGACTTCATAGGTGTACAAAGGAAATGACAAGGTACAAATCCAGTCTCCAAATTCTGGGTATGTTAAAGAATGCTTGAATCATTAGTGCAGGAAGAAAAGCAGGAAGACAAAGAACACTGCTTCTCTCTGAGCTGCACATTTATAATTTGCAACTGGTAAATATGTATGAATCTGCTCTCTGCAGCAAGAGATGACATACTGCTTTATAGAGATAGCACAGAGTGGAGCAATCAAAGTCGAGGAAGGCTCAGCAGTTATAACCCACCTCCTCTCACATTTAACCATTTTCAATCTTCTCAAATCTCCCTTTACTTAAAACATTTCCCTTTGGGGATGATTTCCTAAAGTGAAAAGTATTTTGATGCCAACGGACATTCAAAGCATATCAAGAAGTACCCTGTGGTGAGCTCTTACTATGTCATGAGACATAAATAATAGTATTCCCCCCCCCCCAAATCCTTACCTTCTTCCATTCTCTTTGATATTTTCAGGAAAACAAGCACGCAGCTAAAAAATGTTACCAGGCTAGCTAAGTAGTCCAACTGATATAACTCTCTAGCACTAATTATTTTTCTACACTAATATGCAGCAGAAGACAAAAGAAATGATTTAAGCAATCAATTCAGTGACTTTAGGTTTTTGCTGAAGGAAACTGCATTTCTTTACTTACAGAGATGGTACTGAATACAGCACTTGTATGTATTTGCTACTGCAACTTTTTACTTTGTATTTATAATACTTAACCAAAAATATTATTTTCTTATGAGGCCAAATTATCCTAACTCTCTCAACCCACATAGTAAATGTTGAGAAACAAGAGGTCACATCAAGAAATTTGTTTATAAAGCTCATATCTAGAAAATCAGCAACAAAAGAAGGCAGGGCTCCTTAACACCCTAACTGTGTATCCATGATTAATTTTTTAATTCAACAAACATTTATCAGACACGTACTTAAGTATGGGGCATATATTTGGTGATAATTAAGGAAAATTCCCAGAAGGTTCTATCCTCAAAGAGCATAATCATCTAAGTGGGTAGCTATGGGTAAACAACACTCAGAAAGTTAAACAGCAGTACAAGATTAAAAATATAATACAAAATAAAGGTTGATTGTTACAAGCACTATAAGTAATTATATGCAAAAATGGAGGGGGTAGAGGCTAGAAGAAAGATTTAAAGAAATCTCTTCTGGTACAGAATTTCAGGGATGGACATGGGGGAAATGGAAAAGACCTGAATTTGATGGGATTTGAGTGGGTAGAAAAGAAAATGACAAACATTCTGATCAGTAAGAAAAGTAGGAACACAGAGGTGAAAGGACAGAGCCTAATGGGCAACACATGACAGTTCACATTGCTGATTAGTGGGAGAAACAGGTGGAAAGGTCCATCCCAACAACCAGGTAGGACAGGGCAGTGTTTCATGAGCCTCATGGTGAAAACGTTTTTCCCCAAAATTGGGAGAAGTTGAGAATCAAGAGAATGCTTATAGGTCGGGCACGGCCTATAAGCTTCAAGCCTATGAAGTGGCCAGGGCTATGGATTGTGGTTCGAGTCCCACCTGGAGCCCGTAGTGAGACCTAGTTCCAAAAATAATAGCTGGGCATGGTGGCACGCGCCTATAATCCCAGCTACCTGGGAAGCTGAGGCTGGGAATTGCTTGAGTCTGTGCCCACCCCCACCGGCAACGAGAGCCTGCGGGGCAAAAATAGCAAGACCTAGTCTAAAAAAAAAAAAAAGAATGCTTATAACTCCATGAGCACTTGGAATTGCAAAGGAACTGTTACGTTGATATGAGGTAATGTCACGTATGGCCAGGTGCTTATATAAAAAAGTCTTACTATATAGAAAGTGCATTTCAGGGACCTAGGAGAATATCCCTCTTTCAGGGAAAGGCATCAGGAAGATCGTTCTGGTAACAGAAACTCCCTGGAAGGAACAGATAAGAGTGTAGGAGAGAGTGCATCTCCATAGGGGTGAGATTCCAGGCTTGGAGAGGCAAAGATGGCAGAGAGGAGAAAAGTGATGTATAAAGCAGATGTCCTGGTATGCATCAGAATTGGTGGCGTGAAGAAAGAGCACACCTAGTCCAGCCTCATCTGTCACTGGCAGCCAAAATATACTGAGAAATCTTACACCTGAAGGGTGTTATGCCTGCCAGTTCCAGCAGCGTAAAGGGCTGGGCTAAAGACCTAACATTCATTTGTGACTGTCAGCACAAGAAACAGAAATGGTGAGAAACAAGACATAGGGAAATCTGTTGATGAGGAGGTAGTCGCTGCTGATGGGGCCGCTACTGCTTTTCTGGAACTGATGTTCTCCCCCACGGCCACATGGGCTTCCCACTCATGAAGTTTCTGTAGAATGAGGCCTAGATGTGGGAAACTGAAACAAAAAGCAGAGTCCAGGAGAGCTGCACAGTGAGCCAGGGCCAGTGGGAAGGTTATGCCTGGGGTACTTCTGAGGGCTGGGAGACAACGTGTTGCTCAGTTGTCAGGAGGGCAGCATCTGTGAGTCAGGTGCCTCTGTGGAGAACAGGGGATGCAACGCCAAGCCCCTGGTGGGCAGCTGTCCTCTGCCCTTTCCGACTCATGACAGTTCTTCAGCAGAAAGGCTGTAGGATGCTGCGCTGATGATGGGGCTTGGCTGGTTAGAAGACTCGCAGTCCCCGGTGTGCACAGCTCCTCTGGGCGTCCTTGTTCAGGCAGCAGCTAATTTGAAGGCAATTAGCTGCTTGCTCACATCCTGAGGCACAGGAAGGCTTGCTAGACCATCAGGCTGGACCAAGATTCCAGCACAAGACTGAAGGAGCCAGGATGCCGCCAGGATGGAGCTGGGTTTGTCCAGCATTTTCATCACTCATCAATGAATTAGTCATTGATTTGCTCTGGTTGTTCTGGCAAGCTTTCATTTATATATTTTTGCCTCTGAAAGGCAGACACTTTCATCACTAAATACTAAATAAGCTGGACCATTCATTTTGATTCCCCTTTACTTTTGCAGGAAAATGGCAAATGAATCATTAATGGTAAATGATAAATGGGAAATCAACAAAAGATGCAAAGATTAAGAAGAAGTAGGTATTTATAAGAAAATTATTGGACTGTGTTTTTTAAGTAGTAGACTTTGTTCATGGCTGACTAATAAAACAGTCTCTAGTCTGAGCTATCTTTCTGCTTAAAGAACATTGTTCCCTGCCATTTATTACCTACCTCTATCCGCTTACCAGATTTCTACCCCTCAAAGAAGACAAGTGTAACATGCATCCCTCCCTCTATCTCAGTACCTCTAACCCTTCCCCTGGTTTCTGCAACTATTCAACTTTCATCTAACAAAAAGGTGCCACAAACAGGATAAAAATATGTTACTACTAGAGACTTTCTCAGTTCACTGCATCACTCACTCAGCTGAATCCAGCAAACATACACATCTGGCTGCTGGCAAGTTGCAGCAGAATGCAGCTGTGCTCATACAGGAAGCAGGGGGATGGCCTTTGGAGTTAGACACACCCTTTGGCTTGTTGGTTCCTCAAATGTACAAGGGTCACAGGTCAAAAAAACAGCCCTTTCAAACAGATGCTCCCTTACTTGTCTGTTTTTATAGTCCCCTCCTACCCCCCCATTTTCAGTGCTCTGTTTTCTTTAATTAGAACCAGCTTTGTCCTTTGGCTCTTTATAAAGTGCACTGGAGTCTGTATTGTGTGCATGAGCTGACTGCACAGCGTGGAAGAGAATACAGGATTGAGGGAGGATTCACACAATCCGTGGACCCCAGAGCCCACTACAGGCTCTGCAGGTTCAGGACTTTCAGGCAGTTCACACAACTCTGGAAGATGAGTGCTTATTTAATGAGACTTCTGGTCTTAAGGTATATAAAAAGTAAGGGCCAGGCACAGTGGCTCGTGCCTGTAAGCTTCAGCCTATGAAGTGGCAGGAGCTAGGGATCACGGTTCGAGGCCTGCCTGGGGCTCGTAGCAAGACCTAGTTCCAAAAAAGTAGCTGGGTGTGGTGGTGCACGCCTGTAATCCCAGCTACCTGGAAAGCTGAGGCTGGGGATTGCTTGAGTCCATGGTACCCTGGACAATGAGAGCCTGCGGTTCCATGGGCAAAAATAGCGAGACTTAGTCTCAAAAAAAAAAAAAAAAAGGTATATAAAAAGTATTCTAAGCTAAAAATATCCAAAACTATGGACAAGGGAATGAGGATCACAAATTGCAGAGAATATGTGGGATTTCTTCTTACAAGTCAGTTTTCAAAGGTAATACAACAGGAAAGGAACCATCCAGAACAGTGGTGGGAGTCAGATTCATTGAGGAGGTTAGCAAGATACATGTATATGGAGCTTATAATTTGTAAAACAGGAAAACATTAATTTATAACATAAATTACAGCATGCCAGGAGCATAAGAAAAAAAATAATCTTTTGGCTTAAGTCACATTTTTAAAACACTTAAGTCTATTTCTTTTAGTAAAGTGCTCTAAATAATACTAAGCTTTTTTTTTCTTTAACAGATTATTAAAGCAAAGCTTCACTTATCACAGAAGACAATGTGAGAAATGTCAGTTTCCTTTCCAACACAGTCCTATATCTGAGAGATAATAAACATGAAGTGTCACACAGTGCAATGCATATGAAAGCATGTATATCTGCATACTGACACATATGCGTACATTTGTCAGTGCATACTTTAACTATGTAGAAACAAGTCACTTTGTTTGATTAAAACACGCTCAACTACATACAAAGTTCCTGCAGCACTGTTCTATATCACTGGCAGAGACTGATTTGCTTTTTTAACTGACCTCTATAATATTTATATCCCATTGGCATGCTTTTAGGTTATTTCCAAGTTTTAACTATTACAAAAACAAATACAATATGCTTTACTGTAGTTACAACTGTGTATCTTATATAGAAAGAAGTAAAACTCCCAAAATATTTTGTTAATCTACACCCCTTATCTAACAGGGTGAAAATTCCTCACCATCAAAGGTTAACTGCTCAAAATGCTTTCAGTTAACAACTGAAAAACAATCTGATTTAAATTTATTCACGAATAATGAGTTCACATCTCTTGGTCCATATATCTATATAACTGACCATCACATTCCTTAATTCCTTAGTTACTCTCCCCAGGGGATTTCTTATTATTTTTTGGTACCTATGTGACTCCCTTATTTATAAATATCCCATCATCTCTTGTTTCAAGTGCTTTTTCTAACCCTCTATCTGCCTCTTGACTTTGGCTTGGTTTTCTAGACAATTTGGCAATCGTCTAGAAAAGAATACATTTTAACAGCACATCAGTAACTGTAAAGTACAGATTGCAGGGTGTCAACTGTGATCTGCTCTACTCTGGTGTTAGGGTGCTAAGCATAAATAACAAAGTCACCAGGACTAATTGTGGAAACTCCCTCAAGTTTCATATACTCACTGAGACCCTCTGTACAGTGTTTACTCTCACCTGAGAGTGCCTGCTGCTTGTCTTTAGATAAACTCACTTAAAAGGCAAGAAACAAATTATCTTTACTCTTTGCTTCCCCTCTTTCCATACCAACAATTATGGGAGGAGCAGGGGAGAGCACAGAGAACAACTCAAAGCAGATGCAGAAAGTATTTTATTGATAAGATGATTTAGAGAATTCCTAGGATTCCTCTCACATCTACACAGTGATTACCCCAGATCTTATATTCTGAATTTTTGCATCCTCACTAATGCACACATTAGAGGGTACATTGCAGGAAGAGTGTCAAGTGGCACTGACATGCATGGAATGATGTGACCTGGGCCACAAGGTCGCCTGTACTATGTTGATGGGAAGGCAGCTGCAAGGTGCCAGTTCTGACCCCTGAACAAGGCCATTGTGTTATCTGGTGGCAGTTAACCTCCCAGGGCTCTGAGTCTATACCCATAACATACAGATACTATGGCATATCAGAATCCACCACAGCACAACTGTTAGTTCAAACGAGTTATCAGTGCCTGGCACATGGAAAGTTTTAAATAAATGTGATGCACGAGAGCAATATAAGTTAGGATGTGGTACGGTTTTGATAGACATGCCTGTAAGTGATTATATGTTAGTTAATAAAGGGGAATTCCTTAAGAAATACAATGAAATATGCATTACTTTTTTGGTATAAGATACATTGTTTTGTGTATGAACTCATACCTTTAAAAAGAATATAAAAATATATGTAAACTAGATATATATATAAAGATATAAAAAACTCACATTGAAAGTATAATTTTTTAAATTTTACCTTTTCTCCCAAATTATGTTTACGAAGGTAAAGTAGGTTTACATCTTTCTATCTGCTCCACATACAAATCGCCACAAAGTGTACTATCATGCACTGCCCACCAGCAGTGACCTAACAATCCTCCCTCACTTTCCACTGGATACCTTTATTGAGAATATCCTTTCAACAGGTTAATGAAAAAAATTTTTTTAATTCATATCAAATAAATACTGAAGCCCACCAAACAAACAAACAAACAAAATAAATGATAAAATCCAGTAAACCTTACTTAAGTACTATGCAGCCACAAGAGAGGGGAACCCCAAGGATCAGTGGAGAAATGCAACAGAAATGGGTAGGACTTGAGTGCACTCCTGGGGTAAGTAAGCAAAGACAAATGTGTGCACTTTGAAGGTGGGGAAGTCTTTAAAAAAAAAAAAAAAACAACACTAAGTTATTTCAGGAACAATGAATAAACTCGTGCAAGTGCCAAGAAGAGGTTACATTTGGATAGAAAATGTAGTTTGCCAAGGAGTTAACTTCTCTAAGATCTCAACTGTCTATTTAAATAAGAAAGTGTTTGCTTATTCTTTGCTCTCAATTAATAAATTGAATCAACTGTTATCAGAGATGCAGAGCTAATTCTTAAGAAAGGAAAGTTGTATTCCAGAAGGGTATCTCCAAGACAAATATTTGGAAAGAGAAACACCTGCCTCATAGGAGCCCTACTGCACAGAATGGACAGGGACCAGGTTAATCCTGAAGCTCTTGATGATACATGGTGCTAAGGCAGAGTCGTGATGCAGTCATCCATCTCTTCATCCATCCATCCAGCGGTCCATCTGTCTGTCCATCTATCTGTCCAACCATCACTCATTCGCTCAACAGCTGAAGAAGGCCTACCAGCAGTGTATTGCACTCCTGAGAGATAGTTGGGAACTAAGAAGCAAAACCCTTATTCTCTTGATGCTGATCTGTGACCACAGGGAAGAGAAGTAGCAGGGAATATGGAACATAAAAGAAAACAGACATTTTCAGACAGTAAAATGGACAATGAAGAAAGGTGTAAGAGTGAATGTTGTCATGAGGGGGAAGCCCACTCTGAGGAAATGACATCTGGATGACAAAAAGATGACACAGAAAATAAGTGGCAGAGAGTTCCTGGCAGAGATTAGAGCAAGAGCAGAGATGCTGAGGCGGGAAAAACCTTGATGTACTAACATAACAGAAAAGGCCGGAGAGTCTGGAGCAGAGGAGCAGAGGTGGGGGAACAAAACGCCAAGGGGCAGTGCTTCCTAAATACAAAGTAAATTTGAATTGTAGCTCTGAACATCAAATATATGCTTTCGCCTTCCTTCTGCCCCTGTGGTTCAATTGACAGTGACTGACAACAGCTTGTAGTTTCTCATCTGTGGAGAGAAGTGCATGAGGCTGGCAGCTTCAGAGGCTCCCATAGTCTGGGACTCCGGTTTAGAGATTAGGAATGAGTCTTGGAGTCCTAAGAGGTTAATGGGAGGAAAGCTGAAGCTAACTTGGGGATCACAACTCCAGGATCCCCAAAGCCACTCCGTGGAGATAAGATGGGGGCTTTCAATCCCTCTCCAGCAGAATTTTATTATAAATTATTTAATTAAGGGAATGTCCTCTGCCTTTTGTTTCCTTATCCATACTTGTGCTTATATGTCCAGATTAGCACTTTAAGCAAAATTAAGTGGGATAAACAGAAATTCCCACGGCGAGTTACATGCAAATGAAGACAAGGGGAACTAAAATAGTTGTTGATGCATCAGTAACCTTTTCAGATTTATGTAAAAACAAAACAAAACAAAAAAACAAAATCTCACCATCCTAGAAAATGTTTCTTAGGACTATTCAAAAAAGCAAAACAAAATCAATCAATAACAGATGAAAAATGAACTTTACTAATTAAGACAATTTTAAAAGAGATTTTTCTATTTTATTTCTTGGCCTTGTTTTTGAATATTTGATCCTTATAATCACCATCCATCTACCACTATCGAAATAACTGTGACTGATGATAATTAAGAATAGAAAATTTAGGAAATGTCTGCTTTTCCAAGACAAATTTGAACCAAATGTTTTACTACTAAAATTAGGTAGGTTTCCTTACACATATGTTGTTAAGTTGCTATGGCAATATCAATGTTTACATTTTCCCCATTTATTATGTATTATCATAAATTAATATGCCAGCCTCCATTTTATATCAGGTTTCCTTATATTTAAAAGAATAATAACAAGTTTCTCTATAGGTTATTCTGCTTTTTGGAAAAGGATGATTATTCCACAGTCATAAGAGGTAAAACCCAATGAACAGGGTCACAAATTCTAGGAGCTTAAACATTTCAAGCATAATCATTTAAACATTTCAAGTATAATCCGGGTATATCATCAATGCATAGGTTAAATAATGCTGTGTTTCTATTAATATTTCTAAGGACAATGGATACCCAGAGTGTATGTATGTATTTTATTTTTGAGTTTGGAATGCACGTTATTCTCAATGATGATGGCATATCTACCTTGTTAGAATGTATTTTTTATTGTTTTTTGTCAAAGTACTTTTTTTATCTGCAGCAATAGAGAAGGAATACCAATTATTTGGAGAATAAAGTATTATTTTTTTACAAAGAACTAAGACTAGCAGCTTTACTAAGAACTTGTTATCCTTGCTGGTATTATTTTTAGAAAATGATTGTAAGGCTTTGCTTCCATTCTCAGAAGAGAAGATATATGCCATCAAAAAGTTTAATCACCAAAATATACTCATATTGTAAGTGAAATGAGTTTAAATGCTCATATGTGTGAAAATGCTTTGCAAATTATAAAGTACAGCAGAATATAAGGGCATGTTTATTATTATTATTATTATTTGAATCATTTTATAATGCCAATTATTATTATGACTAAAGACTTGTCAATTATTATAATTATTATTTATTATTTTTTCAGTGATCAAGCCCAATCCAAACCCATCTAAAATAAGAATGATTAGCTGGGCATGGTGGCGTGCCTGTAATCCCAGCTACATGGGAAGCTGAGTCTGGGGATTGTTTGAGTCTGTAGGGCAACGTGAGCCTGTGGTTCTGCAGGCAAAAATAGCAAGACCTAGTCTCAAAAAAATAAAATAAGAATAAAAGAACAATTTGTCCTCCAAGAAGTAGAGGCAGCTTATAGAATGTCACCTCATCCAATAAATCAATTTGTTTATTCATCATCTGAACAAAGTGCTTCGATGTCAATTCCTAGTTGGTCTCTCAAGATTACCTGGAAGCTTGGACTAAAAAGCATGTAGTACCCAAATCCTTAACATGAAGGATGATATCAGGACATATTCCCTGCACTATGAAGTGGAATCAAAGTAGCACATCTTAATATTACAACAGCATCAAGTGTTTTTTCTCCATATCAGCATTCATTTTCAATCTTCTTACCTCTATCATTACTTTTAAGATCAATTGACTGTCAGTCCAATACATTCTATCACATTTATCTAAACTTCTAATAATCTGAAATGTTTAATATGCTTTCAAATGGACAAAATTATATCCAGTAAACAAATCACTTGCCAAGAGGCACTTTTCAAATTACATTTAATTTTTTAATTAAAAATTTAAAGATTGCCTGAAATGATAAACATAAGTCCCAAAGTTAATTTTACCCCCGCCTAGATATGGCCCAATAATTAACTAACCAATATTCATATGCAGATGTAAAGTAGGAGAATGAAAAATCCCCTAATGTAGAGGAAAGACTGTGGGAGTGAGAAGTGAGTACTTTGCACAGGAGGATTCAGGACCTAATGGACAGGTCCACTCTACCCCCTTCCCCTCAGACAGAGCTGCAGGAAGAAAATAAGAATTTATAAAGCAAATCAGATAATCATGATAACATGAGTCAGGCTACGGATTTCTAACTTAAAAACATCTCTAAATTTATCAAGCAAGAAGACCAGAACTAGATATTTATTGAATTGCATATATTCCTTTTGCTGGCTTCTTGTTTACAATAAATTTTATGACAGGATATTTCAATTTGTGAATTCTTGCCAGACTACTCTCTAAATGAAAGCACCGTCTGTTTGACTTTTAAAGCTTTCTGACATCTAAAAATGTTTACTTTAGGTTTTTAAAAAGCACAGAAAATGCTCCCCTCCTAAAAAAAATGCTGATCTGTTACATTTTCAAAAGACAATATGTAAAATCCCTAGGTGATAGATGTTTCTTCATGACAAAACAGCACGTTTTAACTTTTTGATGATAGGCACTATTATTTATAAGCTTGAGTTAAATTGAATAGCATATAGTTACAGCTACAATATTTTGATCGAAGGTGTCAGATAAATGCTTTGCCACAAAAGGCTACTCTAGAAATCATTTCCTCCTTTCTCTGACATCATGAAACCTTCCATAAGCACTGGTAAGTAGCACACTGTCCTGGAGAAGGACTCACAGTAAGCATACCTATTATCTGGCTTAGAATTTAAGTGTTGACAATGAAGAGATAGCCTCAGCAAACATGCCAGAATGCTTTTACATGGAAGGTAAAGTCTCCTTTACCACTTCTGTCGCTAAGGAGAAATATCATTCTTTAACCAGACCAATGTCAACACAATAACCTCCTCCCAGAAACATTCTGTGAGCTCTGCCAAAGCCAAGTTCTGAAAATCATGTCAGGCCAGATCACAAGCAGAGAGGAGAGAGAGCAGCACAAAGAAGAAAGTACCAAGTTCCTGAAAGCATCCTCACCAGACACAAATTTAGGCCTTATCAACAGGTTCTAAATGAGGGCTTCTATTAATGTGTTGATTTGTGTCCAATATTATTTTCATGACCTCTACCATAACTTGTTAAAATGCACTCTGTCAGTGAAACTAGACAGAGAAAGGTTATTGGCTTAATTTCAAAAGCCAACTTTGATCAATAGTAGTGGCTAAAGTGAGATGTCTAAGTATGCAGGTGTCTGGGTATGCAGGAAAAGTGACCAAGTAATGTTCTGATGTCCATCAGGGTTACAGATCTGCCAAATCCCAGTACCTGTACATGTATAGTGGTACATGTAAGTAATAAAATGTTTTCTGAAGCAATGATTTTCTTTATTATGGCTAAAGTTTCTTTGCAATAGAAACTTTAAAAAATAGGTAACAGACAGAAATAGCTGCATGTACTTGATATAACTATATTCCTTCATTTATTCATCTACTCAACATTTCACCATTCCATAAAATCTTTCCCTGCCTTGAGTCTCACTCTTTGCCAAGTCACATTGCTGATGTGACCTTCCCATAATACCGATGGGTCATATACAAACGTCCTCGTCATTCCTGGTTCTTTTTCTTATGCTCTCTGAAGTATGCCACACAAGAACATGAAAACCAGCCATGGTAGAAAGATATGTCAATTGGAAGGACAGATGGGAGGAAGGCTGGAATGCATAGAGTAGATGGGTAGATTGAGAGATAGGTAGATAGGTAGCTTCCAGATACTCACCCAAGACTCTACTGCTAATCAATTGACCAGCTATTCTGTTTTCTGTTCCCCTGAATCCTTTTTAAAGGTTTTGAATATATTGCAACCCATACACTTGAGTAAAGGACACTTCCAGCGAGACGTGCAGCACAAGCGGTATCCTGTATGTAGCATTACCACAAGGAGGGGCATGTTGACATGGTGCCTTTCTTTCCCTTTATTGAAATCTCTGGGCTGGAGTCTAGAGTAAGCCCATTGGCTGTATATAAACTATCCTCTCCACCTGAACCCCATTGTTGTCACTCAGCTTCACGTACTGCCAATCTTCATTCCCCTGGAGAGAGTCTCTGGTAGCAACTTCATCACACCATCATGTTTCAAGATTCATGTCTTTTAGGTGGTGTTTCTGTTTGTTTGTTTGTTTGTTTGTTGTTTGTTTGCTTGCTTGTTTTCATTATAGATGAACTATAACTTGGTTTTGGAAATCCAATTCATAAATCACCCCACACCATATCTTGGAAAAAGTTAATCATTCCCTCCCTAGGTCAGCTCTGAGCTTCTCCCATAAATATTTCTATATTTCTATCAGTGATGTGCCTTATTCATTAGTTAAATTGATACCTGCAAACTGGCTGAAAGTAAGAAATTTGTCTTAATGTGTCTCTGTTTTCTTACCAAACAAAACAGTTTAGGATACATGAAATATAACTGAATTTACCTTAAAAGTTTTCAGTTTAGGAGCCAAAAGAAACAGGAATGGTATTAACCAAGAGAGGGAATGAATACTGGAGCTGAATTTTTTGCAAGGTACCATTTGTTTATTTGGAAATATTCAAGTTTTGAAGTCCCAGAAGGTCCCAGAAGTATGCACTACAGAAGGAACCAGAATACTGGGAAAGTTGGGCTAGAGCAGGAGAAAGGGGTTGGACCTGGGAGTCATCAGTGTGTGAGAGCCTACTGAAAGGACCTACTGAAAGCAAGAAAAAGAGACAAGAAATGAATCCCGAGTTGGCCCAAGGGAAGCCAGACAAGTGAGTGTATACAGAGATGAAAGCTGCTAGGGAAGAAAAAGATATGGAAGAAACTAGAAAATTTCAGAGACCAAAGGCATCAAAAGAAGGAAAATCAATGTTAGTAATTTCTCACAATGTTAAATGGGATGAAAGGAGAAACAAAGGATTTCACAATAAGAGGAGATGAAATGCAGGGGGAAAGTGAGACATCGCTGAGAGTAATTTGTGGAGGGAATTGGAGGGAAGAGAAGTGGAAGGAAAAAACAGGTTGTAATTGGTTAGAGACAATAAGAGTCTTCAATCAGACTCATTATAGAGACTATGAGTCTGTATGAAAATGGGTTGAATAGGAAGCCTTCAGTGTTTGCAGGGTGGAGAGAGGAGGAAAGGCTTAATGAGAAAGAATTAGCAAATGAGCAAAGCAAGAAGGGTTCTACTCTACCCACAACTTGATGTATTTTGGTCAAGATAGCCTATAAAAAATGATTCCAAAATTCCTATTCCTATTGGTAGTGAATAGATATGCCTACTTCTCGAGTTTCTGTAAAGGAATACATATATTCCATACAGGAATATCAGCTTCACAAGAAGATACAGTTTCAACCACCCATTTATGTCTCCTTGGGAAAAAGTGCTTTATCTGACTTTTAAATTTGGAAAAAGAATTTAAGTTGCCAGGTTCATCATCTTCCTTCTTTAAACTGATAGGAGTTACGAGACCACATATTCTGTTATATATTTTTGTTTGTTTGTTCTGTTATGTCTTAAACAAGCTGTCACAGTCAAGATCCTGGTGCTGTCTAACTGCCATAATGAGGGGTAAGTTCATATCAACAGGGCTGCCTTAAGAGCCGCACATGATTACAGATGTAAGCCATACTATACCATCCAATGACATCAATGGTAAAGCTTATTATCTGGACCCCATTTATCTGACTTGGGTGCTTGCTTCTCAAGTAGATCTAAACCCAAAGGAACTGTGCTTAATAATTACTGCCTTCAAACTACCTTTCAGGAAGATTACTAAAGAAGAGATACAGAAATATAAATCTCTAAGCCCCTATTTGAGATTTGAAGGAGTTGAAATGGATAATCCATAAAATCCCTCTCTTAACATCATTTCTCAGCCTTTTGGCTAAGATCAAGTATTGTAAACATTTGTTACTGTATGTGTGCATAAATGACAAGCAGGAGGAGCCAGGTGTCAAAGGCATTACAAGAGCAAAAAGCATGAGGTTTCTAAGCAGAAGTAGTGATCAACAGTGCAACTTACTTTTTTAGACTCCTAGGATGAAGACAAATGAAGAGATCATACGTTACCTGCCCAAGGACATTCTCTGAAAGAAGTGATCAACAGCATGAAGAGTGTTATAGATGAATAAAAATGCACACAGGGCTATATGCATATAGACACATAACCAATGTAGAAAAAGAATTCCTCTCTATCCCTCTAATCCTTCCAGACTTATCTAAATTTCTTTCCCCATTTGATTATAAGACTTTATACATAAATTCCATCAGAGAAATGACTAATAGTCAAAAAATACCTAAAAACAATTGCAAAGAATTGTCTGATCCGAAGAACAAAACAGAGAAACAGAGACCTTTAACCAAGTTGAAGAGAGCAGAATACTATTCTATTCTCTTTTATGATCTCTTGGTAGCTCTGACATGTTTCTGTCTCAAAGTTCCTTATACCCTGGGCTTAGATAAGGAGGGTTTCCAGGCTATGAGCCTGGAAAATGATGATGATCCAGGGGGTCATCACACTCGTGACTTAAGAACGAATGGATTTCATCTTGTTCATCAGTGAGTACCTCGGGCAACAGAGTGGAAAAAGCAAATTCCTTACTGCTGCTGTAAACAGAAATCTCACTCAGTCTTGTCCTGAATTCTTGCACAGGAAATCTCTGCTCACCTACCTTGGGAGACACAGGTCTCCAGCTGACACTCTCCAGAGACAGAAGTAAGATGTGTTCTGTGCAGTGAAATCAGTTGCTATGTGTTCCATTGTGGCAACCGCGATTCGCAAGGGCAAAGCTGATTCACCACAGCTTTCAGTTATAATCCCCCCTGGAATCTATCCCTGCTGTTAGAGGGATAATTATCTGATTATCCCTGAGGCCACTTCTTACAGTTTTCACATAAAAATCACCTCTTGCATAAGACATGAAATTTAAAATCATCCCTTCACAGATATCATTGAATCACTCCATTACCTCTGGGACAGATATAAATTATGCATTCTTTGATTCTATTTAACATTTTAGAGGCACATGGGGATGGAGAAGGATCTCATTGGCACTGGAAAATATAAGGCATTCCAGAAGGAAACAATAACTTATGGGGTATTAACTGCTACTCATGCACCAAAGAACTCCCTGCTTGGTCAAGGAAATTTCATAGGGCATGGGAAACTTATAGCAGGCTTGCATGCTAATGGCTGCTGGTGACAAGGACTCATTGAATGTCACTGCCTCATGTCCCCATGTTGCTTATTTCCCTTATGTCACTGCCTTCCCCATCACAAGACTGACAAACCCTCTGACTTAGCAGCCTCTTGCCTGTCTGAAACCATGACGGCATTCAAAACACCTCTACGAGAACCCCCTGCACTCTGATGCCTTTCCCCTCCACTCCTCAATATTGAGATGGTTATTTGGCTGTATCATGGTAGTGGAACATGATCCTCTGGAGTGAGCTTGGTTTTTGCCTCTAGATGCTTCCAAGATTTGCTATCAAACACATATTCATATTTCAGAGAGGGCATGACATTTTCACAATTAGCATGAATAAAATGCAATGACTATCACTGTAAGAACCAGGAAATGTGTGTGTTTTCAGGCTCTGCGGCTACGATGACCTATTTCACACCGGCATCTGTACAGTACTGGGGAACTCCTCCCAATGCAGGTTAGTGACACAGCATGGGTGCGCCCCAGACACTCTCAGTGCTACCAATACTGCTCAGACACTGAGGGCTACAAGTGTGTCATTCCACACCCACCTTTGATGGAAACCTGAGTTCTCTATTAATATTTCATTAAGGAAACATTCCTTAAAAATTCAGACCCCAAGTATATTGTTGGCTTCAAATACTTGGTAACTTTAGGATAAGTGAAAAAATACATTTGTTCCCTCAAATCAGTCTTGACATAAGAGTCAATTCAATTGTTTGGTCTTTACAACTGCTGGCAAGAGTTGCGGGAGGTCCCCAACTTTTGGGAAAAGTGAAACCAATTTAAGTGTCTTGCTTTTCAGGCAAAATGCACTGTGCATGTTTAATTTTTCCAGTTGAGAATTAGAGATGTTTGAAAACTATTATGCCCCCAAATCAGGAAAGAAAATCACTACTCAGATGCTAAAATGTGTATCACTGTCATCACAACATACGCCAATTCTGTGCAAAATGCCTTCAAGCCCTTGACCTTAATAAGGTTAGTGACAGAGATATGGATGACTAGAACAGAAAAGGAAACAAGAGTTTTGTTTGTGAACTTCCATACTTTTCCTGTCATTTAACCAATTTCCCCCTCAAAATTACAACATAGACTGCAAATCTCCAAGGCTAATGCTACATATGACAGACTAAGTGCTATTTAAAATGTAATATTTTATGTGTCAATCTGAACGGAGAGAAACAAGGGTCCATGTGCAGGACTTTGCATGCAGGTAGGGGCCTTAAAGATGCCAATAAAGATGCCAATCAGGAGAGCGAACCACAAACAGCTTTTCCCATTCAATAGTGAAAGTGTAGTGTTGTCACTGGGCCCTGTAGATGAATTAACCCATTCAGCTTCAGCACTTGATGGCATGTACCCACATAACTAGCCTGACCTTGCATCGAACGCACATCCATTTCTATTTGAAACTTCTATTTGGGGCTAAAATTGGTGCTTAGAAAATCGTCATGGAAATGATGTTGTGTGCACTGGGCACAGTGTTTCTGACATTTCTCATCTGTGTAATTCACTAACAGACTGAATTCAATGAGAGGCAGAACTCTCGAATTCTAAAATTCCCACTGCTAACTAAAACACTTTCATTTTTAAATTTAGTCCCAGTCAGGGCATCTGTGCTATTTAAATAACTCTTCTGCGTGAATTCTCACTGGTTTCCTACAAATATACTTTACCATAGTGGGGGATGGGCTCCCTCATGAATCTGGGTATGTATTTACACAGACACAAAGGAGAAGCAGAGGGTGTGGGAAAAGCAGGTAACTCACGATTTCCCTGTGATGACTGGCTCTCAAGTTGATGCCAAGTTGTGCTGTGTCTGTATATAGTCAGTGTGCTAGCAACTGGACAGGAGATTGCAGTCTGACATCAAGCAAAATGGACTAGTTTGAACTATATATTATTTGACTGCCCCTTCGTGAAGTTTTAGAGAACTGTGGTGTGGAAAGAGAGATGAGACTTAACGAAAAAAAAAACAGGATACAAATCAACAGATAAAAAGGACCAGGAAGACTACAGGGACGCCTCCTTTAGCCAGATGAGGCCGCAGAGAGGGAAAGGGCATCAGTGAAAGGGAAGACAAATTCCTGGAAAGAGAATGATACAGGGTAGTGACATAGTTGAAAATTGAACAGGCGCCAAAATGCCCTGGTGGGTGGAGTCTGAAAAATCTGCCAGAGAAAACTGGAAGGGAGAAATGTGGAAAGGGTGCATAACAGGATGGAATGAAGAAAGAAAGAAAAAAAGAAAAGAAAAAGGAGGAGACCAGAATGGTGGACTAAGAGAACAGGCCCATGTGGCCTGGCTGGGGGAAAGCCCTGAAGAGTAAGCTGGAGGTGGCAAGGAGCCACATGGTGACCGGTGGAAGAGTGGATGGTGTGGAGAATGCAGCCCCCCCCAGCAAGGTGGTACAGTAAGCTGGTACCTGGAGATGGCCAGGGATTTGGAAAGTTGATTTGTGCATCAGCAATTGTGGAAGAAATTTGAAGAGCCTTGGTGAAGCAGAGCAGCTCAGAACACTGGAGAAGAAAGGAGAAGACACTAGAGAAAGACTGGACTTTGCAGTGCCTACCTCAGGTTTGGAAGGGCAAAGGGGGCATCATCTTGGACGTGTGTGTTTGGGAGCCACTATTTGACTAAATAGTGACTGGAGTGAAATAGCTGGTTACTGTGGCATTAAGGACTTTTTGTTTTCCTGTTTAATTTCCCTTGTTAATAAAACTCTGTTGTTAAAACGGCATTTGAGTGGCAGCTACTACCTGCAGGTGAGGGAACCTAGAAGGTAGAAGCCACTTTTATTTTTTCCTGTGGCTTGTTGGTTGGCAGCTTATACCCCTTTTGACCTGACGTCAAGAGCACAGGAGAAAGGCCCAGCTGTATCTTAGGAATGTATTGCTTTAAAGGGTTTGGACTAATGTACACCTGAAAGCAAACTGTAAATTTTCTTTCAAGCAACTGTAATTAAAGAACACTTCAGATTCTGAAAGAAAAAGCACACGTGTCAAGTATGAAGTGATCCGCCAGGGCCTTTGATATTTAACTTTACTGAAAACAAATCACCATAAAGACCTCCAGGAAGGAGACAGAGAAGCTTACATATGGTTTCTCAATTGATGGTTTAATGATAACTGTTAGAATGCCATCTGATGCCTTAAATCTCTAAATCTTCTTGGAAAAAGATGCAAGCACTACGTGCTTATCAGATGAGGGTTTAGCAGCATATTTGCTAAACCTACACTGCTTTTGTAAAATAAGCCAAGTAAATTGGAAGAAATTACACTATTTTACCCTCCATGTCCTGCCCCTGATAAATGAAAATTGAATCAGCTGCTCCCTGGATAAATGGAAGTGATCGAAGATTTCCGTAGGTGGCATTTAGTTCCTATCTTCCAACCATCTAAAATCAGTCACCCTTCTTCAGAGACTCACTCATGTTACTTGAAGATTTTGTACCATAGTTATTAACTTACAATCATCATACTGCTCCAAACAGGAGACCTAGGATCTCACTAGATGAAAAAGGTATGTACTCTGCAGTAATCTAGCAAATGTCAGTTATGCTTATCTCGACCCAATAAAATCCCTGCTTAGCCATTCAGAATTTGATGCCAGTTTCCTCGTCTGTAAAAATCAACAGAAGTGACATGACAATCAATGGTTACAAGGGATGAGGACCTACACTTTCATGGCACCTAAGGAATCACTGCCTGACCAGGGGAGAATTTAAGAAAGTGCACCCTAGGGAATATATAACATTCATGTTTCTAAAAAGGTGAAATATTCATATTTGGTTGAAAGAAATTGACTTGGAGTCCAACGGGAAACTTACAACAGAAGATAATAGAACAGAAAATATTTTCTTCAATTAAAAGGATAACTTGGACATATAAAGAATGAAGGAAACTGCAATCTTAAGAGTAGATGGATAATTGTTTAAGAAATGCAGATTGAAGTAATGCCACTGTCTTCCTTACACTCCTTAGACTAGTCCTTTTGCCACAAGAGCAGAAAGCTTTTTAAGGGGTTCAGCTGGAAGTAAAAGGAACATAGACTCTCCTGCCTGTTAAGACCCAATCCACTTGTCACCCAGGTTTCTGCTTTCTATACCTCCTATTTAAGTTCCCTATAGAGACATTGAAGTTCCCATACCTCCTATTTAAGTTCCCTATAGAGACCTTGAAGGACCCTTTAATTTTTTCTGATGCATTACACATTTTTAATTATTTTCCAGTGTCACTCTTACCCTCTCCATGTCCAATATGTGCTATCCAGTATGGTAGACACTAGCCACATGTGGCTACTGGGCATTTAAAAAGTGCCTAGTTGAAACTGAGATGTGTTTTCCCATAAAAGACATCAGATTAGGACAACTTGCTATGGAACATAATCCTGTTGACTCCCTGGTGTTAGCCCTGGAAGAATGATGTCTTTCGACCATCAGTACAATGAGAAAATAAATGCAAATTATTTTACATCACCAAGATTGTGGTAAATGAAAAATAATAGAAAAAATACATGCGACAACTAGGAAATTTACATATATGTATTCCATAGTATTTCCAGTGTCAACACTGTATTGAGTTATAAACTCCACAGGGTAGGAAGAGTATGCTGTTTACTGCTCCAGGTCCAGTTCCCAGCACAATCTATTGCCCATGGTGGTCTGTCCAAAACAGTGCATGAATGAAGCAATTTTAATAAATACAGTGCCTCTCCCTTGAAAACTTTGCAATCCATTCTTTATGCTGATATACTCTGATTAGTGCTTACTCTGCGTAAGGTAGTACAGACAGCCCCAAAGACACAAAAATAAACAAGAAGTGGATAGCAGGGGCTCGGGGAGGCAGGGAAAGGGAGCAACTGTCCAAAGGATAGAGTTTCCTTTTGGGATGATGAAAATGGAACTAGGTACCATGAGTGTATGAACAGCCTTGTGAATATGGTAAATACTACCGAATTGTTCACTTTGAAATGGTCAATTTTTTGTTAGGTGAATTTCACCCCAATAAAAATAATAAAAATATGGCATGGTCCCTGATCTGACCACAAAGAGCTCAGTATAGCCCAGAGTTGTATGTTTACAGATACAAATATGCCTTAAAACACTGGAGGCCTTAGGCCAGATAACCATGTCCAGACCATAGCTGCTTAGGAGAGAGGCCAATTGTGAGATGGAGGATATAGAACTTAGTAAGTGTCAGGAAATGTTTAACAGATGAAATAATACTCTTTTTGACTAAATCTTCCAAGATGAGCAGGATTTTTTTTTAACTTTCAAAGCAATATTTTAGACAAAACAAAACATTTAGAACCTGCCTACATGACCTTTCAAACATCTGGCATTCTCTATCACTTGACAACTTTCTGCTCCCATGTCCCTGTTCTAATTTATAAACCTTATAGAATAAAGCTGTATCCTTATATTCATAGTTACAGAAACTACCCACAATCACAGGAACAATATGGAACAAAGAGCTCTTTAAAATGGGATGCTACAAAGAAAGGGAAATATAAACCAGAAACTTGATTGATTTTATAAACAATCCAATAAAATGTGTACATAATACATAATTAAAGAGAAGAAAGAGGAAACAAATAAAAACTAGTTTCACTTACAGTTTATCTGACTGTAGGGACAGCCATTTGATGCCATCTCTCTCTGTTAGGAACAAGAAGTACCTTTCTAAATCCAATTTGTAAAGAACAACACGAGGCCATCAAAATCACAGGATGGTCGTGCAGGTAGATGAAACAGATCATTTAATTATCTTCCGGTTGGAAAGATTGAAATACAGTCTGGAAATATTAATAAAAGTTATCTCGACTAACAGATTGTTAAACCAACTGGATTCTGGATTCAGGCTAAATTGGGGGAAATGGCATCATATTCATGCTCTAGGACAATTTTGTTTTTTTCCAAAATTTTTGATACATATGAAAAATTTTACTTCTAATTCTTAGTAATAACGAATAAAGTACCAAATAATTGAATTCATTTCAAATGCTACCTCTTCAGGTAACATTCTCCTGGTCATTACCTGATACTTTCTTGTAACTATAGGTTTATGTCTTCCTCTTCTCTCTATAAGTTCATACAGTTCACATACCTATTTACTGCTTTACCTGTAGAAGTTATTGAACCTTAGCAGGCACCTTTGTTGAATGACTGAATGGATAAATGAATGGAGGTCTCAAACATTATTACCTGACTTAATTTCATACCTCATTCCCCACCTCCATAATTTATAAATATTTTAAATTTTAAGATTTATTAATTTTTACATCTACTCTAGAAATCTAGATATATTGACAGTTACAGGGTTAATTAAAAGCATGGAACTAGAAAGCCTATGGCCTAGACAGGATTCTAGTTTCTCGTGTTTTTTCTAGTTATGTAGTTTGTGTACCCATTGGTAAATTACTTAAACTTCTTATGGTTTATTTCTTCATCAGTAAAATGATGTTATTAATGTGATCCATAATGTGATCCATGAGGACTAAAAGTGCATAGAATAGTGTCTGGGATCTACTGAGAATGTATTAAATGCAAATATCTTAACGGGCTGAAGTCACAGAGAAAAGGATGGTGGTTTAACAAATGTTAGGATTTTCTAACCTTTGTTGATTGTTGGGGTGAGTTATCTGTACTTAGTGTTGTTCAAACAAACTAAATAATCCACTTGATAAAGATACTGAAGAGGACATTTATCTATCAAATAAGCTATTCATATTAGAAAATGTTTTAATATTTCCCTTGTTATTTTTCCAGACTTTAAATGGTATGGACAGGGCTAACTGAAGTTAAGAGATAGAGAGTATAATTTGAAAATGGAGAGACAAAAAGAATGTGAATCTCCAGTCTCTAATAGAGGCATTAATGATGTTTTAACAAAAGAGATTATGTCCTTCCTGTAGTTGACCTGTGACAGTTGATGTCTATGTTCCTGATTACCTGTTGAGATTCCTAGGGATCAGGTGTGGGTGAATGTGGAACTACATAGCACAGGTGTTCCCCAAAATATGAAGAGTCAGACTTTTTAGTGGACCCATAATAAAGAGAACAAAGAGCAAACATAAAAAAGAGAAATTGCCAGGACACTGACATTCACAAAAGATACAAAAACATATAAAAAAAATCCAAAACATTATAGTGTATTTTGTGAAAAGAAGAATTGATTTGATTCATTTAATGATTTATGAAACTAGATTTCAGGGGTACAAGTTCTCTATATGCATATAGGATTAACCTCACCTATCAAAGTTTTAGTGCCCTTCCCACCGTCAACATCACACCCTCTACTCTTCCCATCTGGTAATGACCATGTTTTTCAAAAAGTTTAATAGCTGTTTTGTTGCAATTTGGTAATTCATTTGCTTTGGTTACTTACATTCTACACATAAGAAACCATGCAACAGTTGTTTTTCACTCTGACTTATTTCACCGAGCATAACCACCTCAAAATTTATCCATGCTACAAAAAGTAAGTTGTTATCTTTCTTAATAGCTAAACAATATTCCACTGAGTATATACATTATGATTTCTTTATCCAGTCATCTATCAATGGGCATTTAGATTGTTTTCATGATTTAGTTATTGTGAATACCACTGCTCTGCACAAGGGGTAGCATAATAATGTAGAATTCATATTTTCACATTCTTAGGAAGAATATGCAGAGGAGATATTTCTGGGTTAGAGGATATTTCCATTTCTAGATTTTTGGAGAATCTCTTAACCATGTTCTATGCACCAATTTGCATAACCAAGAGTGCACAGATGAGATCACAGGTAAGAATTTTTTTAAGTGTATCCAAATTTTAAAAAGACCATATCTTATTGCAGATAGAGGAATTTGAACCTGGGAAAAAACTGACCTTTTTCCAAAAGATCATAAAATTGGGAAATAGCATCAAGGGGTTCTTTGAGATTGTCATCAAAACAAGTAGCATAGAAAGTTGGGGTGGATGTGAGGACTTGGGGAGCAAAAGAACCTGAAGGTTGAGCCTTTTTAAAAGGAAGGGAGACCTCAAAAGCCTAAATCCAAAGTGAATGGTAATGGTTCACAACTCAACCTATACAATATTATATGTGTGAAATCTCAACCAAAAAAAACAATTTAAAAAGTTAAATATAACTAAGGGGGGGAATGAATCTGTGGAATTCTTCTAAATCTGTGCTATCTGGGCATAATCTGGGATACTCATTTTCTTGTACTACATAAAATCCTAAATCACCTGCTATACCAGTAAATACCCATTAAATAACGTTCTGCATGCACTAACCTCTATGCTAACCTCTATGTTAAGTGAATTTTTACCATATTCCAAGTATCTGAAAATTGTGAATATGTGTGCCTAGTCAGTGTTTTTATTTTGTTTTGATTTTGTAAACAATAATAGATGTTCTTAGCAGTGAATACCTAAAAATACACACCTGTTCTCCTTTCTGTAGCACTAAAAGTCATTTTCAACCACCCTACAAAAGACTTTGATGTCAATGTGTGTTAGCTTCAGCTAAGCTGTTTCAAATCCTATATAAACATTTGAGAAGAGTCTTTCAAATTCTGATGAGCTAGCCAAAAGTTGCTTTGAAATTATTATATTTCTTCCTCACTGTTTGCACAAAATTTTTTGTAAGTTCATATTGAGTTCAAAGAATGCCATATTTTTTTTCATAAGTAAGGTTCTAGCCTCTCTCAATGGAATACTCAAGGTTTATGTGCTGAAAACACAGAAATTTGCTTGAATATTTAGGAATTTAATTTAGAATTTTGAACAGCTTTAAATTTCACATATATATGTTATTTAGTATGTCATATTTATATTCAAGAACTTGTCAATTTAATATAGCTTGCCCTTTGGGAGATTACTTGCAGCAGATGGCAATGAAAGTTAAGACTTTGTGTTGAAATATGATATATCGATTTATTTTTAAGACTACTGGGAAGGTAAGAATTTGTGATCTCTTGTACACAATCATACAGCAAAACATCAGCAGGGAAAGGGTCAGACCCAAGCCATCTCAGTAAACTCTGGCTCCTAATGGTTCCTTCTGGCATCACATTTTATTGTCTTGACTGAACCCAAAATGAAAAAACAAAATTCTTTCCATATACCCCTTTAAAATAATTCTAAGTTTTTAAATTTTTTAAAAATTTATTTATTTTACATCATTTTCTACCCCAGGGGTCTCCCACCACCTTGTCACTGGTGAACTATCATCTTAATCTTCTGTGCCCATCTCATGCGTGATGTTCCACCTCTCACTCTCTTGCCTCTACTTCAGTTCTGCTGACAGTTTTAAATTTTTCTTGTCCATTCATTTGTTTGTTTGTTCTCCTTATATCCTTCATATAAGTGAGACCATCAAATATTTCTCTTTTTTCTTTCTGGTTTATTTCTGCCAGCATGATTCGTTCTAGCTCCAATTCATGTTGTTGCAAATGACATGTTTCTCCCTCTTGATTGATGAAGAATATTCCATCATGTACATATGCCATAGCTTCTGATCCATTCATCTATTTTAGTGCATTCAGGTTGTTTTCCATATCACGGCTATTGCAAACAGTGCTGCAATAACCATCTGAATATAGGTGTCCTTTTGAATTAGTGTTTTTGTAACCTTTGGGATAGTTCTTAGAAGTGGGATTGCTGGATTGAATGGTAGTCCCATTTTCTCAGTAATTTAAGTTTCCTCCACAGAGCTTTCCATAGTGGCTGGACTAGTTTGCATTCCCATGATCAGTGTAAGAGTGTTCCTTTTTCTCCACATCCACTCAACACTTGTTAATGCTCGTTTCTTTGTTTGTTCTGTTTTGTTTTAATACAGACCATTTTTAAAGTATCTCATTGTGGTTTTGATTTGCATTTCCCTGATTATTAGTGGTGCTGAGCCTGTATTACTGAAACTTTTCCAAAAATTTGAGAAAGAAGGAAGATTGCCAAATACACTCTATGAAGCAAACATTACCCTAATACCAAAACCAAATAAAGATAGCACTACTAAAGAAAACTATAGACCAATATCCGAAATGAACACAGATTCAAAATTCTAAACAAAATACTGGCAAATCGAATTCAGTAGTGCATAAAAAGGATCAGTCACCATAACCTAAATCCAAGTTGGATTTATCCAGGGGCACAGGGATAGTTCAACATCTGAAAATCAATTAACATAATCTATTACATCAACAAGGAGAAGGCCAAAAACCATATGATCATATCAGTAGATGGATAAAAGCACTGGATAAAGTTCAACAGCATTCGTGATAAAGGTCCTTAAAAAACTCTGGATAAAAGGAACATGATAAAGTCATCTACAACAAGCCTACAGCAAGAATCACCCTTAATGGGGAAAAACTGGAATCCTTTCAATTAAGATCTGGAACCAGACAAGGATATCTGCTCCCACCAGTACTTTTCAATATAGTACTAGAAATTCTAGCTAGGGCAATAAGGGAAGAGAAAGACATAAAAGAAATAAAAATAGGGACAGAAGAATTGAAGCTATCATTATATGCAGATGATATGATTCTCTATGTTGAGAACCCCCAAAAATCCACAGAAAAGCTACTTGAAACAATAAACCAATTAGTAAGGTAGCTGGCTATAAAATCAACACACAAAAATCTGTAGCCTTGTTATGCAAAAAAAATCAGACAGAAGAAGAAATTTAAAAAAACTACTCCATTCACCATTACACCAACGAAAATTAAATACCTAGGAATAAACCTAACAAAAGAAGTGAAAGACCTATACAAAGAAAAGTAGAAAACATTGTTAAAAGAAATAGAAGACCTAAATAAATGGAAAGACATTCCCTGCTCCTGGATAGGAAGAACTAACCTTATCAAAATGGTCATCTTGCCAAAAGCAATTTACAGATTCAATGTAATTCCAATAAAAATTTCAATGACATTCTTTAGAGAGATAGAACAAAAATCACTGAAATTTATACAGGATTAAAAAAAGACCTTGAATAGCCAAAGCACTCCTGATCAAAAAAAGAGAGAATGGAGATATTTCACTCCCAAACTTCAAATTACATTACAAAGCCAAAATAATTAAAACAGCATGGTACTGGAATAAAAACAGACATAAAGACCAATGGAACAGAATGGAAGACCCAGGAACAAAGCCACACCTGTACAGTCAACTAATTTTTGACAAAGGGCTAAAAACCATACAATGGAACAAGGAGACTCTTGAATATACAGTGCTAGGGAAACTAGAATGCTATATGAAAAAAATGAAACTAGGCCATTCCTTCACATCATGTACAAAACATCAATTCAAAATAGATAAAAAGACTTGAACATAAGACCTGAATCCATAAAATACACAGAGGAAAATATGGGCAAAACACTCCAAGACTTATACTTCTGAAACCTCTTTCAGGAGACATCTACAGATACTAAAAAAATGAAGGAAAACATAAATAGCTGAGATTACAGCAAATTAAAAAGCTTTTGTATACCAAAATACACAATAAACAAAACAAAAAGAAACCCAACTATATTGGGAAAAAATTTCTGCCCTACACACAAGTGATAAAGGTCTGATGGCAAAGATCCAAAAAGAACTCACACAACTTAACAAAAACAAGACAAAAAATCCAGTCAAAAAATGAGAAGATCTAAAAAGATATTTATCTACAGAGGAAATACAAATTGTCAATAGGCATATAAAAATAACTTTAAAAGGACATACAAAATTATCATATAAAGGAGAGAAAAAAGTTTTAAATAAATATTTGCTAATCATAATTGGCTCTAAATTAAAAGTTATTTTAAATTAATCTCTGGTAATTTAAATACATCTCTGGTAGCCTAAAGGGTATTTTTGTATATCAAAATTAACTGGAGTATTCTTCTAGCCTTTGTTAATATAAAAGCATGGTTGCCAAACAGCTGACAATGTACATGGTAGTCATACGCACTGACTGTGTGTACATACCAACCTAAAATGACAATAGGGGGTAAAGGCAGAAATACAAGCATATCAGGAGCAGATTATTAGTTATTTCTTTCCATTCATGATAAATCAAGTATACAAAAATACATAATAATACTTATATGTGAATACCATAATTTAAATGGTAGACTAGTTAGTATAGTCTCTTTTTCAGTATCTGTCAAGCAGGTACAAAATATTGCACTATATCATGCCACAAATAAAACACTAATACATTTCCCAAGCTAGTGATGTATAGAAAATATTCCCATATCACACTGGAATGAAATTGTCAATACTAACAAAACTAGAATAAAATAAGTTGTATCACTTGAAAATTTGAAACCTCTCATAATTTGAATATCAAAAGAAGAAAAATAACATCTAAAAAAATAACCATCTGAAAAAATCCATGGGATAGATACAACTATGCTAAAAAAAAAAAAAAAAACCCACAGACTAACTCTATGAATAATACAAACCAATGAATTATTAATAGTTTTTAAAAGGTTTATTAATAAAATAATAATAATAAGTTAAATGTCCAAATAAGGAAGTTAAAGGGAACAAGAAAACAGGAAAAAATACAATAAACAAGTATAAATTAATTAAAAGAGAATTAATAAAGAGCCAAAAAGCTAGTACTTACAGACAAGTAATTAAGTCACTTTAGATGAGGAAAGAGAATGATATAATTATACAAAATAAGAAGCCAATGTAGAAGACATTTTGAAACACAATATTAGCAGATTTCTTTGCTCAACTTGAGCAAATTTCAAAACTTGGATGAGAGGAGTTTTTTCATAGAATATGTTGTATTACAAGCCAGTTTGAGATGAGAGGGAAAATCTAATTTCACAAGTTATACCCAAACTGGATACACACATACACACACACACACACACACACACACACAAGACCTAGTTAGCTTTATCATACAACTTGCCAAATCATTAAGCTTTTTAAACATGACAGATTCCAATAACATTCAAAATCTTCCAAAGCATAAGGGAAAAGATAAGAATATTTTCCAAGTTTCTCTTACAAAGCAATCATAACACTGATACCAAAACTGACAGACTGCACCAAAAGGAAATTATATAGCAAACGCACTTAGAAATATTAGTTATAATAATTTCAGGAAAAAACAAGGAATATTAGTTATGCAAAATCCTAAAGTAAATATTGACAAAATCCAGGAGGAATTAAAATAATAATATGCAAGATCAGATGGAATAATTTTAGGTATGTAAAATATTTTTTTTAAAAAAGGATAAAAATAGCTTAGGAGAAATCAATTAGAACCAAATTCCTCATCATGATATTTTAATCCTTTTTTAGAGTATGAGTTTTCCTTTCCATACAGATCCCAACATACCAATGGTACAAAAGCAAAATCAAGTTGGAGACTTGTGAGTTGTGGTTTTACTGGTTTTACTTAAAACATTTCTGTGCGTGCATAGAGTGAAAAATTTCAATCTGAAAATCAGCAGGGCAGTCGCCATGCCAGCCCCATCATCCTCCTGTAAGTCAAATCATGGCAGCATGAAATATACTCAAACTCCAGACCAAAATGGATTCCTTCCAGCCAGCTCATAAGCCAACAGCGACAGCTACTGCAGACACCAAAATTCAGCTAGAACTATTAATTCAGGGTAGTGGGAATGAATGCAGAAGTCAGAATGGAATTGGTTTCAACAGATGGTTAGGAAGCAAGTACTTTACACACACGCGCGCACACATGCACAACACACCTATTCATCATCGTATTTTCATAGAGTACAAGTACAAATATAACCTGTATTCTAAAATTTCACTGAAAATGTCTAAGATTGTAAGACAGACAAATGTTGAGTTTCAAAATGTACCTGGGATTTGTGATGTGCAGCAATGTCAATAGTTGTATTAGAAGTGTGCCCCAAAAAGATTAGCTAAGAAGGAAATATTAAGTAGAACTGTGACTATGAACTTTAAAGAGAGAAAATGTCATTAGGCTTGAATGGGACAAAAGGGTCATACTCCAACAATCATTGGTGTGCTAATTAAGAAGTGAACTTCAAACATAAACCTTTTAATCTGGGCACAATTTCAAAAGCAATGAAATGACAAATTTCTGGTTCATTCTGAGTACAGGAGTTACAGGTTTTAAAAACATGTAAAACAAACAATTTGACATAGCTAGTGCTTTCCTAATAGGGAAATATATTAGCTACTTTAAAAAATAATTGAAGTAACAGTGCATTATAACATAATGTAAGTTTCTGCTATGAATTACAAAAAAATCATTGAATGTATATATCAAGTTCATTGCTGAAAGTCCAATATTTTCAATTCCTATGCATTATTACTTTTACCTGATTTAACCACCACCTGGTGCCTTTCTGGTAAACAAAAACTGGTTTATAGTCTAAAAGCTTTTTTTTTTGTTTTACTTAGTCTGTTATTTCTTATATATATATATATATATATAAAATACATATATAAACTATATATATATATATATATATATATATATATATATATATATATATATATATATATATATATAAACTTCACAACATTGTAATCCCAGGGGAGTCTGTTATTTCTATGTACAACATATGAGTGAAATTATATGGCATTTAACTCTTTGTCCACTTATTTCATTTAACATAATACCCTCTAGGTATTTTATGGATGTGTGTGTGTGTGTGCACGCGTGCACACAGAACTTTTCAATTTGACGTAGTCCCATTTGCTTACTTTTGTTTCCCTGGCCCTAGAAGTTCAGTTCCCAGATGCATTGCTAAAACTGATGTCAAGGAGTATAGCGCCTGTATCTTCTATGTCTTTTATGATTTCATGTCTTACATTCAAGATTTTAATACATTTTGAATTAGTTTTGTGGATGATGTTAATGCCTAGTTTCATTATTTTGCATGTGATTGACCAGTTTTCCCAATACTAAAGAGACTTCCCTTATTCCATTGAAAGCTCATGCCTCCTTGTCATAAATTAGTTGTGGTATTACTGCTGCTTTCCTCTCTGGTGTCTGACACTTGACAGTCCATTGTCAGATATTTCACTTGGTCACTACATGTCTACGGGAGTAGAGAGTAGAGGGTATAGTCTGCAGTGTCTTTTTCACTACTCTTTTAAAGAGTGTTACAATGTGATGTATTCCATCTCTTCTACATGGGTGTAACCTTGATCATGTAGGTGCCTCCACACTGTTTCCTGTGTCCCCTCCCCCAGAGTCTGTGGTTCAGCTGGCTGCTTTCAGACTGTGTATCCAGGCATTTCTCTCCATCTGCCTTCTGTCAAACAAGGTATGAATCTCTTCCATGACAGTCTGTATTGGACTCTGAATTGCAACAGGTGCTTCAGAGACACTCCACACCATGGAGTGTGGTTCCCTCTGGTTAATTCTGGTTAATTACTAGTTGTTTTTCTTGGGAGTGATCTCTTCTAATACCATCTTGGTGGTGTCATCAAGTAGTTACTTTTTTCCACCTGCAATTCATGTTGAATAATCATTTAAAAAAAAAAGTCCTTATTAGAGATTTGAGATGACCATTGTTGATTTTTCTCCTATTTTTCCAATAATCCTTAGTCTTGCAGACCTTTCTTTTTGCATTGCCTTTATATTTCAGTGTTGCCCATACCTGCATAATCAGTTGCCATACTATCTCATGCAACCAACTGTCATTTCAGAGCTCACTAGCATTTATAGCTTCAACACAGAACTGTCCTATGTTACCAAATTCTCTATATGGATAAACAGCGCACCTCCTCCATTCCAAATGAGAAAGATTAAGTGATTGTCCTCCAAAGATGTCAACATCCTAATCCCAATGATTGTTGATCACATTGTCATTGAATGACAAAAGAGGTTTTGCAGATGTGATTTGGTTATCTTGATGAGCTCAACATAGTCACAAAGATACATGCAGGAGGGAGAAGAGTCAGTATGAGAATGATTCCATGTGGGAGAAACTGGACTGGTTATTGCTAGTTCTGAATAGGAAAAGGGAAGAGCCTCAAGGAGCTGGAAAAGGCAGGAAAGTATTCTCTCCTAAAGGTTTTGGAGGGAGCACCACCATATTGTCACCTCAACTTCAACTCAAAAGAACTCATTTTTAGGCTTCTGAACTCAATAATTGATCATGTTATTTTAAATCACCAGATTCGTGGTAATTTGCTATAGCAATAGAATGCTGACCCCACCAATTCTCTTCTCATTCTATAATATTTCATTGAAGTAACCCTCACCAACACTCAACAAGACCTATGGCTTATGCCTCTTAAATTATTTGTATTTTCTTCCACCTACCTACTCATATCTCCATGGCTGCTCCCTAAATCAAAGCTCTATTTAATAAGTTTTTACTAGTCTCCTTATATATACTGAAGTTTTTCTGTTCAGAGATAACCTGGCAAGATCAGTCTTCCAACTGTCTCCATAAGACAAAAATCTGAGTCTCATTCCAAATTCCTCATGTTGACAACAGAATGACAAATTCCTTGACATGAGAAAAGGCATTTATATTTCCTTGTCTACCTAACTGCCCAGTTTTAATCTTTGCCCTTTGTCCAGACTTGGTGCTTTACCCAGCATTCTACTCATACTTAGTACATTATCTTTACCTTTCTGATGTCCTCTCACTCCTTATTTAACTGGTAGACAATACTATATCTTTCAATACTGAATCAACAGTGTAGGCAAGCTCTCAGCATTGGGCTCCTTATGACTGTGAACTATCTCTATCGTTTACCCCACAGTGTCTAGCCCATCCCTCATTATGAACAAAGGGAGAGACAAGCTTTCCCTTTCATGATTCTTAGAATAAGCCTGCACTATCCTTCTTATTTTGGGCTCATATTTGTCTGGAAAATTATTTTGAGAATTAACTGAGTCAGGCAGCATGCCCCCACATTATATATTCTCAATAAACAGGGGCCAGAGCCAAGAAGTTGTACAGAACAACCAACCCTGGCAGACTTGGGACAAGAAGCATCTGACAGTCCTAATTCCACTATATTTGGAGACACACTTAGAATCACTTTGATGCCACCTCATTGTATATACCCCTTCCTGATTATAAAGAATTTGACTTTCTTTTAGCTTTAAGTCTAAGTAAGTCTTGGAGCTTTCAATTTTTTTCTTTTTCTTTCACTGACCTATCTCCAATTTCTAATATTGACTTTAAAATATGGAGATGAAAATTAGATTCTAATACAGTCTTTATCAATGCTGAACACAACTATAGGATTACTTCATTATTTCTGGTTAGTGCAAACTCAGATCATATCCTAGACTGCCAACTCATATCCCTGAATGACAGGGTATGAATGGATTTTTAACTGCAGAATACTTACACATCAATTTCTTTCTTTATAATGGCTGCAGTAATCTATCAGTATTGTTTTTCCTCTAGACTAAAAAGTTCATATTTCCACAAAGAATTGTCTGATCTGCTGACAATGGAGCTTACCTTGACCTGGTGTTCTACTCTAAAACTGGAGCCATTAGACTCAAAACAGACATTCACAAAGTTCTTTAGCAGTTTCTTTTTCTTTTCTTTCTTTTTTGAGACTAGGTCTCACTATTTTTGCCTGTAGAACCGCAGGCTCATGTTACCCATGGTGCCAAGAACTCAAACAATCTCCAGCCTCAGCTTCCCAGGTAGCTAGGATTACAGGCGGGTGCCACCACACCCAGCAATTTTTTTGGAGCTTGGTCTTGCTACGTTGCCCACAGCGGGACTCGAACCATGATCCCAAGTTCCAGCTACGGTTTCCTAGACTGCCACAGGCATGCGCCACCATGCCCAGCCTAGCAGTTTCCCTCTTTTTAAAATATATGCCATATATGTATGTAGACAACAATTTAATTCAAAATAAGAAGAAATACATTTATTCTTCAACTATCAGTTGATACTTCATTTTAGAGGTCATACATGTCAGAAATAATTTAGACTAATGATGAAGAAATAGTTTTAGGGGTGATCCTCTGATTCCATTAACCTCTGTGAATTTTATTTTAAATCCATAAAGAGGAAGTCACTGTTGAACAGGGAATGCTTTTTAAGATAATTTGCTTTTAAGACGGGCATGGTGGCTCGTGCGTGTAAGCTTCAGCCTATGAAGCGGCTGGGGCCAGGGATCGCGGTTCAAGTCCCGCTAGGGGCAAAACAGCGAGACCTAGTCCCAAAAAATAGCTAGGCCTGGTGGTGGGTGCCTGTCATCCCAGCTACCTGGGAAGCCGAGGCTGGGGATTGTTTGAGTCCGTGGTACCCTGGGCAACATGAGCCTGCGGTTCCATGGGCAAATAGCGAGACCTAGTCTCAAAAAAAAAAAAAAAAAAAAAAAAAAAAAAAAAAAAAAGATAATCTGCTTTTCTGCTAAAGCAATGGAAATTAAAGCTCAAATTATACTTCTGAGATGAAATGCGATAACAAAAACTTCCTCTCTGGCTCCTGGAAAAAAAAATCTCAATCCAGATTAAGAATGTTTCTATTAATCTAAGTTAAATTAGTTCTTTTCACATCCTCAATCAAATCAAAGTTGTACAAATAGTCAATCAACAAATTTCAATTAAAACGGAAGAAAAACAAGAAAACTTGCAGTATCCAAATGCTCATATAAAAAAGCGGAGTATCTACACAAACTTCAAAAATATAAAAAGTAATATGTTGACAACAGATGCACACATGTACAATAAAACCTCAAGACAGAACACTACAGTCACAGAAAAATGGTATGATGGGAAACTAGAGCAAACTGGAGTAAAGAACATAAGAGGCACGTGGTTTATCGCTAGTACTTTAAGTTGGGTGGCACAGAGATGTTTCTTACTATATTTTATGATGCAAAGATATGTTATGTACTTTATATTTAATATTATTTCATTAAGTTTTAAAAGTCAAAAAAAAAAAAAAAAAGAGAACTAGGGGAGGAAGTGAGCAGCAAACCCTGGGAAAAACTGGAGACTGGGCAAGCTGTGTCTTCTGCTGCCTCCCACTTGTGACTTTCCAGGCTTTAAAAGACACCTCTTACAGTTCCTACCCACCAATCCTGCTGAAGGATTACTTGATAATCATGACTTTGGCTAATGAAAGTTTGAGGTAACTCTTCCCAGGGAGCCTTTGTAGTCAAAGACCAGCTTTGTCTTTGAAGCCTTCCCATGACCCCTACATCAGCCAGGTGTCAGTCACCTTCTCCCAGGGTAGGGGACAAGCTCCATAATGGAGGTGACTGAAGGAGCAGCCTGCAGACCACTTCAAAGGGTCTCTTCTAGACAGTTAATTACTACTAATTATCACTTATCAAGGTGTTTGGTGAGCAAGTCTTAAATCATTCATCTTAGTGGAAAAACAGGTCATCTGAACACCTTTTTAACTAGATAGAAAAGGTGAAAGAAACCCAAGAAGTATACTAGTACAACGTTTTGTGATTAGGCTATAATTTAAATGTGTTTCTGCAATTAAGAATTTTGTTACTGAGTGCCAGCTGGTCAGTGTTTCTTGAGTCAGTCCATACAAATAGCATGTTATTCTTAAATAGTGATAATTTAAAATGTGGGGCATCTGGAATGGGTGAAAACTTGTTGCTTATGGAAACATTTATGTCGTTTTATTCATAATTTAAAGCCCCATCATTTTATTGGTTAAAATAAAAACAAATACGTGTAGAAGAGGAAACAAAATCCTAAGGGAAAAGTATTAAGAACAAAGCTCTATTATTTACTCTCATAAATAATAGAACATCAATAACCATTAGTATGTGATTTAAGTTCAATTCTTCAAAATTAATTTGGTGGGATTTTCAATGCTTTTGCCTCAGTCTGTAGAATTTATGGTATAGATTTTTTTTCTACGCTGAAAATGCAGCCTCACTGAGATATATTTTAGAAGAAAGGAAGAGAAGAAGGAATTAAAGATTTTTGCTAAAGACAGACTATGTGATTCAACTAAGTCACAATGTGCTTTGATTTTTGCCAGTTTGCTTTCTGGAGAGAGTAGCTCCTAGAAACACTAACATTTTTTCAAACTCTCCTAAAATCAAATTTGGATCAGATAAAGTTAACAATTCTTCAGTACCCTGGAAATCAGTCTCAAAAATAAGTTGCTCATAATTAATCTTTGGTTAGGTACCCACACAAAAGCAATTTCAAAAATCAAAGTTTTATTTAATATTCTACATTATTGAGCTTCTCAAAAATGTTAATAACTTTCATACTAGTTTTTCATAACACTATTTGGTTAGTATTTTGTGTGTTAACAGAATAAATGACAACTAATCCCCAGAATTTACTAGCATAACTGGATTGAAATTTTGCTAATAATTAGAGGAAAGCTATCCAGGGTCTGATACAGACTGTTTCCTGGAATCCCTCATCTATTTGCCTTCCTGTAGGTTTTGTGGACTATTTTGCTGGCAAAAAAAGGGATTCCATTACTTTGCCCAAACTTCATCCTCGGGTTTACACAATTTCAGGGAGAAGGACAAAAATGTAAAAATGATTACACAGCTTTACCTACCGCTAGCATCAGAAATAAAACTGGGGCTGGGGTGAGTGTAGTGAGTTTGAATCTGAGAGGCCTCTGTTGGAGAGCTTCCTGTTCTCAAATTCCCAACTTGGTTCTCTTCGAGACTTTGCATTCCTAAATACTGAAACCTTTAAAATGAAACAACAACAACAAAAAATTGTCAAAGTGTTCCACCTGGGAGGTAATGGAATTAAGGAGGAGCTCAAGAGTGAGGGTAGAGGACAAACTCAGCCTAAGGACCCATTTGGATTGTTATTCTATTGCCTACCTTGCCTTCTCCGCCCTACACAAACCCTTTTTGAAACTATTCATCAGTCCTTCCTCAGGGGGAAGGTCTTGGGTTACTTAAAGCTCAAGTCAAATCTTTTTCTTTCTCCCAAGTGTTTGCTTTGGTTTTGCTCTGCAGTACGTGTTTTTGTTGTATGAGTCCTCTCACCCCGCTGTTCTGATGGGGGGTACAAATGTCTTATAGGATCTGGAGTGGTGCTGGAACCTCCCCAATGCTCTCCCAGCATTGTTCTAGTGTCTAAGAAAGCAAGGTGAGGCACTGGGACTGGAGGCTGGATTGTTGAGACCTCACCTCTCCCAGGAGCAGTGAGTAGGATCGACAAGTGGCGAAGGGGACAGACAGACGGTTGCCAAATATTTTTGGTGACAGCCAAGACTCCCCGGATATAGGGAATGGGATCCAGAAGCTCCTTCTGTGGACTGGTCCTTTGGGAAGTATCAGCAGAATGAGTGGGATGCCCTCTCCATGCAGCCAGGGGTTTGTGGTGAACTGCTAGATCCCTCAGGACTCAGGGTTCTGTCTGCTACCAAGGGGCTGGTGTTGATGCTGGGTTGGGGTGCTCAAAGTGAGGATGCTAGGCAAACATTAGCTTTCGAAACTATGCACCTCCTGAAACTGGAATGCCAGCCAGCTGACTAGCCCTCTTGTCTTCTATGGTATAACCACACTGTCAGTCAGTAAAAGTGCCCCACAGGAGTGGTTTTCTCTTATGGAGCCCTGGCATCACCAAGTCCCATTTGTAGGTACAAGAGTGTGGAATGCCAAGGAAAGAGAACAGAGGAAAGTCTCCCAAGATGTAAAGATAAATGTGCCCTCAGATTTCTCTCCTCTCTTTGTCACCTGGAATTCAGTGTCCAAGAATGTGGTACAACTCTTCGAGGAGAGGGTTCTGACTGCCAGTAAGTATGATTGGCAATGATGGACACAGCAACTGATGTGGATCTACAAAAGAGGTCAAGGACATCTTTTCACATGCACTGTCAACTAGACTGTGCCTGCCTGGTATAAGAGTGTGAATAGGTTCACATGGGTGTGCACATGTGTGTGTGTGTGCACGTGCACACACACAGATATTACCCCTCAAGATAACATCTCCCTATATGGAGGGTTCTATTTGTATAAAAGAGTGTGCTTGAAAATTACAGGCAATGAAGCAACAATTCCTAAATTATCCTTTTGTTTATTTAGTACTCCATTGTAAAAGGCTAATTAGTATTTTGTTTAAGTTGTAGGAAGAGGAGGCTGAGGCTGCCACAGAACCCACGGTACCTAATCTTCAGCTTAGAGTAGGTGGTTATGATATGGCAGGTACTGTGCTGCCTCCTGTTTATATTTTCACTGAATTTTCAGTTACCCTGGGACGCATCTAACAAATTGAGAAACAAAGGTTGAAAGAATTTATAAAACTACCTGCCTTGGTCTCAGATTAACTATTCATGAAACCAACATTCTAGCCCAGACCTAGCTGGGAAATAGCTATGAGGAAGCCATGGAGGGCCCACTGTGTTTCCCAGGAAGAGAATCTGCTGCAGGGAGCATAGGTGACAACTAATTGTTCTGTTTTTATATCCACCATGGCTTTCCTGCCATTCACAACTCTTTGGGGCATCTCACAGTACATGCCTAGCACAATGGAATGCCAGAATTGGCCTATTCCCACCTGGGGATCGCTCTGGAGCTGTGGGTTGCTGTGGAGTTGTGCGATCCAGTTCAATAGCCACTCCCCACGTGTGACTACAGGACATCTGAAATCTGGCTTCTGCCATTAAGGAAGAGTGCTTGATTTTATTACATTTTCACTAGTTTAAACCTAAGTCGCTCCAAGTGGCTCCTAGCCACCACACTGGACAAGACAGGCATCTCTGTCATTGTAGAAGGTGCTATTAGACAACACTGCACTAAAACTTGAATGTGGTATGGACTATACCTCTGAAGGGTGCAATCTTCCACAAATCATATACAGTGCTGTAAAATAGTGTTACTATCAAATAATCATTTCTAAAATGGAACAACTTTTGCTTTGGAGGTCATCAGGCTGAAGTGGGCACAGATCCAAAAGATAGGTAACAAATATCAACCTTACAGGCAATTCTCTTTAAGAGAGTAGTTTCTGAAGACTCTCCAGACATTAGGAAAGTTGCCAGAGGTAAAGGACCTGGGGTGTACAGAGAGTTGGGGTAGACAGGTAGTTGGTGGGAGTAGGGCGCTGATGACTCACAGACACCAGGAGACTCAGGTGTGTGTAGGGAAATAGTGGCTCATTAAGGGGAGGAAGGCATATCTAGATCAGAATCGAGCTAAGCAAACAGGATTATATGGCTTACTGAATGAGAAAGAAAGTAAGACCCAACTACTGAGGTAAAAGTCTGGAAAGAATCAAATGTTACAGAATAAAGGCCAGTAGAAGGAGATACTTATATTTTCTTCTCATTGGATTTCTCTTACACTTTTCTTTCTCTTGATTATATGATTCTGATGTCCTGATTTAAAAAACCTTTTTTTCCCCTCACCCTCTAATCACCAGAAAAAATATACACAGATACAATAAATATTCTATTTTGTTTATATGCCGAGAGTTCTGTTATTATTTTCATACAGAGTAACTGATCATTTCAGTTTTTCTTTCTCTAGAAGAGCCAACTGCTCTTTCTAACATGCTTTATGACCCTAAATTAGCATTCTTTTATAGGGCCAAAGTAAATAGTATGACTAGTGGGTGTTAGTATGACTAATAGGCCCATACTATAGTGACAACTAGTATGACTGATAGGGCCAGAGTCAGAATCTATAGTTTATATTTCTTACCTTCATCAGAATTAATTTCATAGGAAAATATTCGTGAACATTAACTTTTGTTAAAAAAAAAAACTTAAACCCTTCTGAAAATCAAATACACACATAACACACACACACACACATATATATACATATATATAATTTCACTAATAAAGAATCATAATCAAGGCCAAAGTCTTTTTTTAAAACAATCAATGCTAGGAGCTACTTTCAAATCACTGTCTGCTCTACTCTTTGCCAGTCATTAGCCTGAATTGGTACCTAAGTCATAATACAAGAAAATAAAAGATTCATATTGACAGTTTAAATTCTGTAGTCTCAGTTGCCAGATTGCTCTTATAAATTGGTTCTATGAATTCCTCTTCAGAATGTGTGGAATTAATATATTCATCTGGAAAGGCAATTAGGTATTCATATACAGCTTAAAAATACAAATTTCAGAAACACAGATGTTCTACCAAATTCTCACTTGCTTAGTTCCAGCTAAATTCAATCTCTGAGCTTTAAAAAGATTTTCTAAACTGTTAAGGATCAAAAAAAAAAAATTATACATTTACATCTGGCTCCATTGCCATTTAGGGCAAGTCAATATACACATTAAGCATCTGGGCAGGGAGGAAAAGATCTATTTGGGAATCTTTCAGCAACCATGACGACTGAAGAGTACTGTCTCTCAAACAGTTTGGTCTCTGCTCATCTACTTTCAACACCATCACAGTCCTTTTGTTTTTATTCTAAAAGTTCAGATTAAGTACCATTTTAAAACAACAATCATCATAGTAAATAATATTCACATGTTAAAAATATAAGCTCCTTGGGATTGTTTCTCTAGCTTTTCTCCCACTTTAATGCCATGGATAAGATAAGCCCTTTCTATTTGTAGCAGTGCAATTGAAGTATCTTAGATTCTATGACTTTTAGATATCTAAGTCCTCCATTTCTTAGTTATACAAGACAAGTCTTTCAATGAAAAGGTCATAATTAAAATAGTGAAAATTAGTCACCATTATTTTTCTTAAAGATGTATCCCTTTCAGATGTTCAGTATTTTATCAACATTATAAATGACAGAGCATGTGGACAATTATTTTTACAGTTTCTACATATTAATGCTTTCGTGCATGAGACACACAATGAATGCATTTTGGATACAGCATTTTTGATTTATTCTTCCAAGTCATCTGTAAAGTGGGAATCATTATTTAGGTCTCACAATAATGGAAAGTAAACTCTAGAGAAAGAAAACTATTTTGACTCAGTAAAGATGTCCTGAGTGCCCACTATGTACTAGGAACCAGGAATATAATGATACAAAGCTTTACTACATGGCCCTCCCTTCCTGAAGCTTACCTCTGAGGCAAAACTTCAGATCTTGTTTAAAGAGAAATCAACAGCTTTTGAGGGACAGAGGCAAGAACAGAATTTAAGTGGCCTAAAATCAAAAAGAGAATCCCAGGATCACAGGCAGTGGCAGAGATTTCTTTGGTTATTATTTGGTGGTGATAATGGTGTGGTAATGTATAGCTGGGAGGGCATAAACCATATCCCTAACTTATACATATATTATAAACCAAAAGGTTATCTCAATAAAGAATAATTTAAAGAGAAAGAAAGAGAGAGACAGAGATACAGATAGACAGGAAGAAAAAATGAAAACTTAGGGTCTGACTGACTTCTAAAACAAAAGACTTGTCTCAGATCATTGACTCACTTTTTCCTGTCACACATTGTACAGACAAAACATCAGAAAACATGTTAACTTGGATGCAATATAAATCTAGAATATGACCACATGTAAGCACACTGTTCCAAATGATCCCCACCCCTCACCTGCATCACTACATCAGCTTTTAATTAGTCTCCCAGTTTCTAGTCCTTTCTCCATTTGGTCTCTTCTCAAGATAGTAGCCACCAAAGTCCTGTTAAAGAGTTCAGACAGACCAGGTCATGCTTACAACAGCTTGCAGGGGCTGACACAGGTGGTTCCCTCTCACTTTGTCTCCCATCACACCCTGTCTTGCTCACTCTTCTCTGGCCATGTTGGCATTTTGCTTCCCCTCAGACAAGTCTGGCACATTCTCACTTCAAAAAAATCTCATTTTTACGTTCCTTCTGCATGGTTTATTTCCCTGGATATTTGCATGCCTGCTCTCTTCCTCCACTCTTTACTTGAAATGCTCTTACCTAATCACTATATTTATAACTAACATCCTCTTCTAAGATGCCCTCTTCCTCCTTCCCAGCTTCATTACCCTCACAACCCATATCACCATCTGACACAGTGTGTATTCTACTTATTTCTGCTGTTTATTGGCTGCCTCTCCTAACTTTCTCCAGCTCCAGGTTGCTAATTATGCATACCTTTGTGACATCACATTGGTGGCCTAAAATCAGTTGTGGTTAGCAAACATTAAAAGCTAGATCCTCTTCTCCTCTGAGAACCAAATGATTATCATTGCATTCTCCTCCAAAAAATATATGACCCTCCTCCATAAGAAAATATGTTTCACAAAGGTAGATTTTTTTTTTTTTTTTCAGTTTTGCTCAATGCTTTCTCCATGAGACCTACAGGGCTTGGCGCATTGTAAAGTTAAATATTTGTTGAATGAATTAATATTTAACAACATGTCCTACCCTGAAAGAGACTGAGGATCATCAAAACTCCAAACCTCTATTTTCAGAACTGCTATAACTATATTCTGTGGTTTAGAAAGCCTGGACATTTCCTCAAGGCTAGTTCAGTTGCTGAAAAAGGCAGCTTCCCTTTACCCACCTGATTCATGAACAGAAGACACAAGGATTGCCGGTGAACCTTAGTCTGGAAATAACACTGATGGACAACAGGCAAAAGTAAATAGGAAAAAAACATGACACAGTTGGTTTTCATTTTTATTGTAATTTGTTAAACAAACATTGAACTACAGATGATATGGTATTATCAATAAAATTGTAGGGAAAGGTTTAAGACCCTTTTACGATACACTATTAGGTATGTAAGACTTCTGTTTTAGAATTCAGGGAGTAGTTTAACAGCAGTCTTGAAGGAAACACCAAGTTGACAAGAGTCTGTTGAAGAGAAATGCTATTTCTTTTTTTTTCTTTTTAAGACTAGGTCTCGCTACTTTTGCCCGTGGAACCGCAGGCTCTCATTGCCCGGGGTACCACAGACTCAAGCAATCCCCAGCCTCAGCTTCCCATGTAGCTGGGATTACAGGCGCATGCCACCACGTCCAGCTATTTTTTTGGAACTAGGTTTCACTATGGGCCCCAGGTGGGACTCGAACCATGATCCCTAGCCCCGGCCGCTTCGTAGGCTGAGGTTTACAGGCACAAGCCACTGTGCCTGGCCAGAAATGCTATTTCTTCACTGGCAGTGAAGAGAACTCCCCAGTAAGTGAAATGTTTCTGTCTGAGAAAGAGCATTACTGAACCACTTAAATGTACTAATAGGATCTTTACTAGATTAAGTGAAAATACTAGAGTTGGTGAACATTTCCATGGAGGTAATGAGGTAATCAGAGTTCTGTTGAGAAGGTGGGGCAGTGGTGGTGATACGGGGGCATGGGGGGGGGGGCAAGACGTTCTGTGACAAAGATAAGAGAGCAAAAATTGGCCAACAGTATATAGTTTGTGCTTCTTGTGCAAAGATGTTCTTTTTTTTAAATAAACAATTCTTTGCATTTTTCCATACCTTGGAATTACCAATATACCACAAATAACTCATTTATAAAATGGCACTACCTATTAATAAGAAGTTTCATATTATCTCCCTTATTCTCAGTCACTACCAGTAGCAATAATTTTATATATCCTTGGTAGCAGAGCCACCAAAATTCTAGCCTACTCATGGAGCGAATGTGACCTGTTGTGAGTACAGTCTTTTGAAATCTCCCAGTCCTCAGTGCATTAGACACAATTATGATCAACAAATCTGCAGAGAAGATATTATGATACACACTTTGTAATCTTGAAAACCTAAGCTCGAAGAGATTACAGCTCACACATCACGGCAAATGCAGTCACTGAAATCCCTGTCCACAGATTCAAGAATCTATCATCCTTTACACCACATGATCCTGATTCTTTTAGGTGAAAATGTAGTTTCCCTATGACATGTGTTGGTTTAGGCAGATACAGGAATGTCCTGGCCAAACCTCTGATAAAGATACACTATAGAAGATTTACAGGCCTTCTCCTGTATTTTATCTAGCTAAGTCTCATCATGGGTTTATCTTGTGGCATAAGGCTTAAGGGTAGTAGTGTTCAAGGCAATGAATGGAGAATCGTCCTGGAAAAGGCAGGGGGAAGATGTCCTCTGTCTGGTCCATGTGATGTAGAATGGTAGAGAATAGTTTCAATGGTAGAATATTTCTTCCTGTGTCATCACCTTTACAATATTTGCCTCTGTTAAATGTTCCTGAAAAATGTCTTGCGAACACATCCTCTTCATTACTAAAGACACTTCAGTAATTGGCTCCTTAATTGAATACATGAAAACACTGTCTTATTTTGAAGTTTGAGAATGGGTAGGGCAATTTATTATTTCTAGTTAATTCTGTTAATAAGGAATATTGAATTGTAAACAATACAATTCTTTCTCCAGAAACTTAAATTATTTTTACTAGGCTTAGTGTCAGAAGTATTTTACATACTGTCTAAAAAACATTGTGCTGCATTTCAAAAGATATAAAGATGAGTAAGAGAGGATTTCTTCTCTTGAGGAATCACTGATTAATGAAAAGATGGTAATCTTTTCTAGAATGTACTTTATCTGTCTTTCTTAAGAAGCATATTCGGTATAGTATACAACTTTTCCTTGACAACTTAAGGTCATCATTGTGAACATCAGCTGCCATCCTGGACTACAGCAATAGGCACTTAGAAATAAGAATGACATAAGAGCTAACAGCTACTGATCACAGAAGTTAAACAAGAAGGTTTTCTGCCGTCTTGTAATAGACGGAAGTGATGGATAGGCAGACCAATAGACAGGCAGGCATAATTACCCCTGATATCATTTTGTTTTCTGGTCTTTTCACAGTCCTCCCATCCCACATATGAACTAAAGACATGCTATATGACAAGCGTGCTCTCAACAAGCACAGAACCACCTCTAATCACCTCTGAGGCATGGGGAACAACTCAAGACTTCTCCTGAGCAACCTTCCATGCTTCAGAGCTGGCTGAGATGTTACTTCTTATTGTTAAACCTCTTTTCTAAAGTCACTGTCAACTACCTACACTTCCCTTTTATTACTTGAGTTTCCATACAACTAGTACCACTCCTTCTAATCGCTGCCAGTTGCTCTATTATTCACTACTCTTTGTTCTTCTCAAATTATACTGTGCAGATAATGCCATAAAAGGTACAAACCCTATCCCAGTTCTTCCCAGTCCAAATTTCCCAGTCTAGGTGTTCTTCACACAATCAGTTTCATACAGATACTTTGCTCTTTGAGGTCAGCAAACCAACAAATGACAAACCATCACTTTTTATTTGCATATAAATGTGAAAACTTTTTTTCTTTCATCCTCTTAAGACACTCATTCTACCTGTAATAGCTCATTTGTGATGGCAGAGTTTGATGGTTTAAAGGTTTCTTCTCACTTTAATTTTTTCCCCAATGCTTCAAGTTTAATAAATGCAATACAGCAAAGTCAAAATGCTCTGGGCATTTATGTTTTGGCTAAACTTTGTGAGATAGATTCTAGTTTTTCTAAAGTAGGACTATCTTATCTCATGTATATGAGTACTTCTCTTGTACTATGTTTGGAGTGTGGATGCTTATATCTGCTTACTCCTCTCACACATGCAGGTACACATGTGCACATACACAAACTCACACACACACACACAATATACCAGACGAAGTCTGAATCATGTAGATGACCCAGAAAAGCTCAAGTTTTTTGGCACCCTCCATTTTGAACAAAAAAACTTCCTTAGCCTCGCTTAAAAATTTAGGAATATGCAAAATTTAACTCTGACCACTGAGCTATATTCCTTCTTTAGGATTAACTGTAAACTCATTGAATTGCATGCCTATACTTCCTCCTCATAGTTAACCAACCATTAACTGGCTCTGACTGCATTTCTGGAAACTTGAAATACAGTGTTGCATCCCTAATAAAATTCTCTGTCCTTTTGAGGTTGATAGCTGCATCAGGAACAAATCTGCTGATTGCTGAAGAGAAGGCTCTCTGGGGAAGCCAAAAACCTTGCTTCCTGTCAGGAGACTGCCAACCTCCTGCAGGAGTCAAAGGCAGGGGTAGGGATGATTACACTGAAAGGGCCATAAAACCTCACAAGACAGGTAACCAGAGGTAGCAGTAGGAATGGTTAATGCTTTTTATAACAAGCCACACTAACTCCAAAGTGGGAAATTCCACCAACAATCAAGTGAGGAATTCCACCTAAGAACAGTATTGTTCTTAAAAAAAATGCAACTCTCTGCCCTCAGACTTCTGCTTTTACTTAATATATTCAACTAGAGTCTACTGAGATGATTTCGTTGAATTCATTCTCCAAAGGACCCAAGAACCCTCACTTCTCCAACAGCAGTATTCATTCAAACTGTTAATTTCAAAGAACTTACTCAACAGCTTTTAAGTGGAATGGGTGAAAGGTATTTAGTATTAAGAAAAGTGTGTGTCTGCAGGGTTAGTTTATGAAGGAGCATATCACTTTCATTGGTTTCAGCTTCCTTTATTTCACAATTTTTCCATATCTCATTATTACTCATAAGTAATAGGGCAGTGGTAACTCACACACATAAAGCTACAAGATTACAAAATGCCTTTCAAATTTCCTTTTTCTTATTTGTGTATTTTCATGCTGTTACAGCTTTTCCATTTTTCTGTACCCTTTTTCCTTCCTTTCAATTTACTTCTATGGTTTACCAAACCAAGTAAATTCTTGCAAAAAACACTTTTAAATTTAGGTATTAAAAATAAAGACACAGCACGGTGACAATAGGTTATAATACTATACTGTATATTTGAAATTCACTAAGAGTACATCATAAAGGTTCCAGTATATGAAAATAAATTGTAAGTAGGTGTATGTGGTGGTGGGCATTAATTAAAGTTATTAGTGATCATTTGATAGCATAAAATATATCAAATAATTAGGTTATATACTTAAAACATAACGTTATATATCAATTCAATCTCAGTAAAATAAAATAAGTTTAAAAATAACTTCTTTCAATAAATAGACCTATATCAAACAACATTCAGTATCAGAATTTCAAATGAGGGCAAATTATGAATCCAGGTGATTCTACATGAAGATGGTCATGAGGTTAGTTGAATAGGGTGTAAAATATTCTACAGAATAAGCAACGTTAGTGATTTTGTATTATTGTTATAAAAGTATTCAATAGAGATTGTTCAACAATGGCAACATTTATTATTGTTTTACTCCCATCTTCTTGAGGGGGTTGGGTAAATTCTGTCTTGCCAGTACCCTACATGTTAGATGTGGAAATCTCAGTTAATAGGTGCCATGTTTTCCTCTCCCATTTATGACATTTCTCAGATATACTGTGATGCCTGGGGAAGTTGCCTTTCCTTAATCTAGCCCAGCTCACCCAGACACACACATGCATCCACAGATCCATCTGCTAAGCATCATGAATCTCAATACTTAGAAGAATAATCCTTCAATCGAAATGTCTAAATGTTAAATGCTAAATATACATTGAAGGATTTGAAGTAAGTAACTTGCAAACATGACTCAGTCACACATCTGGTTCAGCCCTGTCTAGATGTCGGAATACATCAGTCATTTTAGATTTATTTATAATGAGAAAAATCAAGTCACGATTCATGTGGTCTCAAAGGTCTACTTAGATGATGGGGAAGACCCTTGATACTCCCCAAAGTATAACTGACTCTCCAACCTTATTAAGAATATACATTTCTGACATTTTAAATACCTTGAGCCAGTGATTTTAGCCACTTGGGAAAAACAATGTTAGAGCATGTAATTTAGGTTATTTCAACAGAGCCAGTTCAATCTTAAATCATCATTTCGAATGCATTCTAGCAATGCCTCTTTTGTAAAACCACTTTACACAGTAGTGCCAGCAACCACAGAATGTGACTTAACAACTAATTACTTGTACAGTTTGCAAAACAAGTAAACCTCTCAGCAGTTAGGAGCCTTGCCCAGAGGCCTGGACAGGTCTCTGGCATGGTATCTTGCTCTTCTTCATGATTCCAGTAATGCCACACTGCTGTTAGCCTGCTGATACACTGGTCTTATAAAATCAGATGCTGATATTACAGAGTAGCCACTTTCTTTTCTGCTTCACCAATTCCACAGACTTTTTTTTTTTAAGTTATACTCAGTCATGTCAAAAGCCATCATCACAAATGAATGCCAACCCTTTATTATTAAAAAAATTTGAGTGATTTGTTTGGTAGAGAGAATTAATGAGGGGGTGACTTCAGGAAAGAAAGTCAAAGGGAAAGTATTTCAAGTACTCTAGAAGCTGACCTCTGTGAAGCAGTTAGAGGGATGACCCTAATATCCAGGAAGGCTTATTTTGAATAGGATGGCATATAATACAACTGGGGGGGGGGGAGTAAGATTTCACAGTGACTGACCCAGTTAAAGTAAGAAAAAAGTCAGAAATAAAAGCACAGATGTACTCTATGTATTACACTCATATCATTGTAAGTCACTTCTTTGAAGGCAGCATTTTTGAGTGACAGAAAGCTTCTTGATCGTTGAGAAAGATATGGAAGGGAATTGAATTATAATTGACAAATAGTTCTAAGTGGCTTGAAAGGGCATCTTTGTTGGTACCTCACCTGCCATCAGCTATAAAGGATAACTAACTGAATTTTTTTTTTTCTGCTGAAGGGTTAGGAATAGAATTATAGGCGTTTTCCAAAAGAGTAAAGAGAAGGCAGAATTTATGGCTTCTGGAAATATTTTTAGCCAACAATTTTTTATACAGCAGATTTAAAGATTAATGTTTTTTTCCTCCAGGAAAACTTGTATAAAAAATATATCTGATAACTAATTATCATAAATTCTTCTCAGCATTTTTCTCTAAAACTTTCATTAGATTCATAATATGTATCACTAGCATTCTGAGCTGTACCTTCCACAACTCAGTACTTTGCCCAATAAACACAAATAAAATAAATTTCACTTTACATCATCAATCACTATCTTTTACTTACCTCATCAAGAATACCAAAAATATAAGTTGTACAGTGGTAAAGAAATATTAAGTTGTATATTTTCTAAGTGTTTCTAAGTGATAAAAAGCATTAAAATATTTCTGGGGGATAATAAAAATTTATAGTAGTTAATGATAAATAAAATAGCTATCTTAATTTTGTTATTAGCTAAATTATCTCCAAAAGCTCACCTTGGTAATTTTAATCAAAAATTGGTTCTTGAAAGTTCATTATATGTGTTATAGTCAAAACTGATTCTCTAAAGTCTATCATATTTGCATAGTTAAAATGTCTTAACCTGCCAAGGTGCATAAGGTTTCTTTCTGGTGTGATGAAAATGTTCTAGAAAGAGATTATGTTCTAAAATGAGATTGTGATGAAGGCTCTGTGTATGTGTGTGTGTGTATTTTGTTGTATATATATTAAGGATGAACTTCATGTTGTGTGACTTACACTCCATTAAGAGGTATTTTTTAAATGGCAAATCAATGGAATTTGATTGATAAATTAGATTCAATTTGTTAACTGAAAAATTAACAAAATTGACAAACCTGGACCAACCAACAATAAAAGAGAGAATACACAAATAAGTAAACCATAAGTGAAAGAGTAAGTATTAGTAACTGTTTCAGAGTTATAAAGGCATCTAAGAGAGGTCTAGAATCATATATGAATAAATCCAATAACCTATAAAAATGAATAAATTCTTAGAAACATGTAATCTAACAAGATTTAATCATGAAGAAATAGAAAAACTGAACTGTATGAATAAGATTGTGTCAATAACCAAAAACAAGCCAACAAAGCTGAGGATCAGATATCATTAGTATATTCTACCAAATTCTGAACTAAGAATGAATGACAATTAATTCCTTAACTCAGAGATAATGCTTCTAAACTCATTTAATGAGCCCAGTTTTACCCCTGATAATAGACAAATGCAGACACAAAAGAAAACTACAGTCTAATATTTCTGTTGAATGTAACAATCTTCAGAACATAAAAAAACTCAACAAAATACTAGAAAATCAAAGTCAACAGCACATTAAAAAGCTCACATGCCATGACCAAACTGCTTTATCCTTGGAATTTAATTTCAACACTGGGAAAATCAACCAATATGATATACCATATTAATGGAATGAAATCACATGATCATCTAGCCAGATGAAAATAAAGAAGTAAAAACAATTTTCAAAAATACTTAAACGAGAAATAAAACTAATTCAACATAATAAAGGTCATATAATGCCCACAGCTATCATACTCAGTAGTTAAAAAAAAAAAAAAAAAAGAAGCTAAGACCAAGTTACATGTTTTAATCACAATTGAAACAAACATGGATCAGCTCTCCCAGGAACGCAGAATATCAAAAGTAGGAATGGAGTGTGTGTGGTGGTTTTCTTAACCTAAACTTGATAGTAAGTTCTCTCACTCTTATCAATAGTGTTTCTTGAAAGCAGCCTCTACGGAGTTGCACCGCCCTGTGTGGCACCACCAAGCATTTGCTATTGGCTTCACAGCACTAGCGCATAGTGTCGGGGCGATGTGGGAGCCTCCTTACCGTTGAGCAGGGACCTGAGAGATGCTGGGCTGGTCACTGTGGGCTCCTGATGATGATTCCCAGAGGAGATCAAAGGCAGGACAGGCAGCTGGCCAGAAGGGCTGTCACTGCACACGGCATCCCCGGAACCCTGAAATGTAAGTGCCCACATTAGTGTGACCAGTCTAACAATTCTGTGTCTCCATTTTTAAACTTAAATTTCCACCAGAGTCCCACTCCTACTGCTGTACCTATGCTCCTAATGATAGACTAGACCGAGATAATCTGCTTGTCTAACTCACTCATGACATTTCCCCAGAGTCGCGGGTCCAGAGGCTGCTTTTCTTGGCACTAGGTCTTTGGTGCTTACTCTGTTGCTTTTATTCTTTATTGTAATCGAGGTCTTACAACATAGCATAGCTACACACTTAGTAGCTGCCCCTAAGAACCACCAGACCAGGGCAATCTTTGTAAATCACATGATGACAGCACAGAGGTGGCCTCCCCACTTGGGGTGAAGGGATGTGAGGGACAGGCGAGCAGGCGTGGAGCTCCACTACATACAACGTGGAGTCAGCAGACCAGCAGGAGAAGCATCATGTGGGAGTTTGCCTGACAAACAAACTCTCAACCCCCACTCCAGGCCTGCTCAAGCAAAACCTACGTTCCAGCAAGATCCCTAGATGAACTGAATGTACAAAAAAGCTTAAGCAGCCCTGATGCAAAACTAAAATATGTGCTGAAACCAGACTATAGAATTGTAGGGGGGGAGGTGTTTTTTTTTAAATGCCAGGCTTATTTACATAATAAACACATAATATTAATCAAATACATATTTATTAAATCATTTACAATCTTAAAAATAAGAAGAGAAATTAAGACCAACTGTTGCAAGCACAGGCCTTGAAAACTCAGTATGTTTAAAGAAAATTCTGCAGTAAGGCTTACATGGATATTCTTTGTCTTTGTAAGAATTTATTTTCTTAAGACATCTTTAAATCATATTAGTAACAAGTAAGCATGTTATCATAACTTAAGAATATTAAATAATTTGCCCCCCCCAAAGGGGGGGATAGGGTATGAATAAACAGTTTTTGTGGCTAAACAGATGAATTTGAATGAATTCTAAACAGTATGAAGTGAAGGAAATAAGCACCAGAGTCCTTCATCCTCATAAGCTATCTTCTAAGAACCAGTAACTAACATTGTATTCAAATTGAAGTTCAGAACAAAATTTTTATTTTTGTTCAAAATATTTTCTCAGAAATTATATAGCTTTAAAGCTCCATACAACTTGAAACCGCCCCTAGCTGAAAACTATTTTTAAGTTTGGAACATATGTCCCTTTTTAGGTTATTATAGTATACTAGGAAATACTTAGAATTACACCTCTGCCATTCATCCTACAACTGATAAGAGCATAATTGAAGGATGGCATAGAAATCATTCTGCTAATTTGGAAGAAACTCTTTCTAATGAAGGGCTCAGATCTTTCAATTAACAGCTAACATCACTACACAACAAGAATATGGTTTATGGTCTATTCATTTCTTTACCCTTCCTCTTTTACTATTTTAATGTATAAAAACCTGATTACTACTGAGGAGAGCGTAGATAACTTGGGGAAATAAAAGTGCTTTCCAGATACTTTGATTACTTTTGACTATTTTGTTTGCGTTTTCTAAAATCAGACCTGTCTGTATTTTTTTAGAAATACTTAAGATAAAACAGAAGAAGCCAAAGGCCACATAAAAACCATGATAAATTCTGCTGAAATTTTAATGACTAGTTTCTCAAACTTAGATTTTTTTTTTTTTTTAAAAAATGTGATTCTGAGTACTTATATGTGAGTGCGTGTTTCTGATTAGGGAAAGGATCAGAAACTCTATTAAACTGAGCAAATTACATAACTGTTCACACAAAAAGGAGCCCTGCCTCAGCATACCTAGCTGTAACTGACTCCACATCCTAAATGATCTCCCAATGTTGGGTATGCAGTTCATTTCTAATTTTGTTCATTTTTACAAAATAAAACTCCTATGGATATTGTGATAGATGTTCCCTCATTATTTTTCTCATTGTATCCTAAGGGTAAATTCTCCTAGTGGAAATTGTTTTAAAAATGTTTAAAAACAACACAATGTCAGTTGCCTTTTGAAACCTTTTGTCATTTATGATAACACCCAAAGACATCTTCATTTGTTAAGGTCTTTGCCATGATGAGAGTCCAAAATGTTTTGTGTTTATACACTTGTTGCAAACACAGAATTATATAGAATAGTAGACAGCTTAATAACTTATCACAAGGTAAACACAGCCCCATATTCACACTCAAAATATGGAACATTAGCAGCATTATGGAAAAACCTCCTTAACCTATGTCTGACATATGGACTTCTTGTGTCTATCTGAGGTGGCATTATAGAAAGGGTGGGTATGTGAACTGTGGTGGTTCAGAGAAAACACATAGAATACCTTTTAACATAGAATACCTTTTATAACAGACTCCTTTCAGAGGCAGAGGTTTCTGGCACATATAATAAAATTAAGAACAGGCAATAAGAATTTTGTTAGAAGAGGACCCACATTCTCATTTGTTTAGCCATTGTCCTTGATTATACCACATTTCATTTTCCAGACTGTTTTGTTTCATTGTCCTAAAATGCTATTTTCAACATATAATATAATGAGAATATAATATTCCTTGAAGAACATGATAGCAATAAAATGTGGAAACTCTACCCCTGTCATTTAAAATGAACACAATTCACTCTCCCCTCAGTTGAAGCTTGTTGCTATTAATACATAGTGCCCAAAATGGATTTTGCTTCCTGTTTGTTTTTTTTTTTTACTTCAAAAGCTGAAGCTCCTGTTTTTCCTTATTAAGAAATAGATATACATGAAACAAAACAACTAACTGCTTATGAACTTCACTAGAGTATATGAAGATAGATGCACAGATGGATACACAGACAACATAAAATATTTGCTCACAATATTTTGAGAAAAAAATACACACAAAAAACTCTGGCTAATGTTTATTATATCCACTGTAAACAATAATCTATAAACTACTGTTAAATTTTCTTTGGAATATTCTACACCAATTTCTTCCTATGCATTTAATTAATTTTTTCCTTTCTGTAAAGTGGCCTCATACCATTAATAGCATTATGAACTGTGCCTTATTCACTTAACATAATAATGTGTTTTCCCATTTGGTTAAATAGCCTTTAAAAACATGAGTCTTTAATGGTTACAATAATTAATATCCTCCCTTATGAAGGTGTCATCATTTATTTAGGAATTCTTCTATTTGTAGAGGATTTTGTATATTTTTGCTGTTTTTAATAATGTTGCTATGCGTATCCTTTTACATGAATCTTGGACTTACTTTTTCTTAGAGTAAAACTGTAGCTATTGGCAACACAAGAGTCCCTCCTAGAGCACAGGGATTCACTTGCTGTCTATCAAGGCCAAGTTCACTTTTGGACACAGCACTAGAAAGACTGCAAATTCTGCATCCATCCAACAGCACACTGTTTGGGGTTTTCTTTCTTTTTCCCAGTGCTTAGCTACCAACTGAGCTCTCCAGCTTACTCAGAGACCTCTTGGTCTCTTCTGTAACTCTGAAAAGCTGCTGAGGACCAGGGACTCTGAGTCCTGGGTGCCCTCTGCTTTGCACCCTGCCTCTTGTCACCATGGAAGAAGCAAGGATCAAAATGAGAGTGTGTCTGCAGAATGGTGGAAAAAGCCTGCTCATTTGTCAGTACAAATAAAAGGGGTTCCCTGCCACAAAGACACAGTATTTTTAAAACAAAATTGAGAATATAATATGTATATGTTTTTTTATTATTTATTTTGTGCTAAAGTTTACCAACTACATAGCTCCCCACACTATATGATTGTAATGCTGTATCACGGTCTGTGATCAATAAGGGACTTTTTAAGCTGTCTAGTTTAATAGATCTTGTAAGTTACTTAATTGTAAAAATGTGACTTGTCATACCTACACTGCCTTCTAATGTTATAGTTTTTAGAATATGAGCGTTTTCTATTGTCCTCAAGACAAACAGCTGTATCTTTACACAAAAGTAACACTTATCTGTCAACTTACTCTGAAAAACCCAGTTTCCATCAGTTGTTTGCTCTTCTTGGAGTGGCATTAGTAGTAAGGATTTACATTTTATTTATTTATGCTCTTTGTTCCTTTTTCTATTGAGGTGTTAGCTTTCTTTAAGGATTTGAGACACTCCTTTAAGTATTGATGATATTAACCTAGTACGTATCATCTGTGTTGCAAATATTTTTTCCAGTTTTCAGTGTAATTTGACTTTATATATGGTGCAATTTTTTTATCATTCAAAATGCCTAAATTAACATAGTAGATGTCTTTTACTTTACTACATGTTTATTTTTATAGTTAGTATACCTCCCTAAGTTCAAAGGCATATATAGATTAAATTACATTTCCCCTCATATTTATTGTAATATTTTAGTATGATTTTAATTTTTTATTTTAAATGATAAATAAAACATTTTTGAGAAATTATTTGGCTCTTCCTTGATTTTGCTGCTGTTTTTTTATGATATACTAATTTTTTTCATATACTGGATCTTTCATAGCCCTTCTAGTTTAACCATAATCTTGTCAGTTGATTCTTATTTGAGTTACTGAGACATACTGAATATCTTTTAACACGTCTTTCTTCCACTACCATGTGTTTTTATTTTCAAGATTCTAATTACCTCACCCATGTATTCTTCTGAATAAATTTTAGAATCAATAATTCAAGAGTCATAAGGAAAAGTAGCAAAGCAATGAAGATGGGATTGGATTGGAGAGGACGGCCTGCAGCAAGAAAACATGGACAGATCACAAATGAATATAACCTGGCCACCCAATGCAAACTTAAGACTGAAAATCTAACAGCAAGGTTCTCCTGGACCCAAACAACACAGTCCCTCACCCAGAGAAAAGACACTAACATAGGAAAGAGACTAATGGACTTAGCACAGCTAATAAACAACAAAGAGTGGGGTTTGAGAGAATGGAAGGGGCACCAGAGGGAGAAGGGAGGGGGGGAAAATAATAACACAGAGGTTGTAACCTAAAGAACAAAACAAAATAGGATAAAAAAAATTCTCTGAGCTCTTAAGCATGAGATTCAGATTTTAAGATTCAAGAAAGTACATACCAGTAAGTGTATAAAAAAAGCACTATTTCATTCTCAATCATACCACTGTAACTTGTTTGCCATCCAACAAATATTTGGTAAGCCTGAAGTTTAATGATGTCCAGTGTTGCTATACATGTGGGAAAATGGACATTTTCACAGATCATTGATGAGAAAGGAAATTGGTGGTTATTTTGGAGGATATTTGTGGATCTGTCAAAACACAGAATGTATATGCCATTTGGTCCAATAATATCCCTACTAGAAGTCTGTTCCATGAACCTTCTTACATATTTACACAAAGATACAAAGCAGTTCATTACCTTTGTTTGTAATAACTGACATTGGAACCCACATAAAAGTTTACCTGTAGGTGATGATAAAGTAAACTCTGGAGCACCCTCACATTTACACCCACACATATATACATATAAAATAATGAAGAACAAAATCTCTAAGGAAAGTAAATAAAAACACATGCTTCAGAACTAAGTGTCTGGCCAATACGATGCTAAATATAGTTTAAAGTATCTTTGCAGACATGTATAGGTATACAGATAGTATGCATATGTATAAAATATACACTAAAAGGGTATTTGGTACACTGGGAAAAGAAAAGTGCAACTTGACAATAGAAAATAAATATCATTTTAAAGTATTTATGTAATTTTATTCATCCACTATATGCTTGTGTTCATATATAACAGGTATGTCTTAAATGAAAAATTTTGAAAGCAATATCCATCTACTATTAGTATTACTTTCCTGGTTCACCACTTTGGGTGTCTTCAAGCTCATTTACTTTTGAAGTAGAAGAAAGTTAGTAATATTTGGAATTGGCCAGCAGAGAGCATGTGTGACTCCTGGCTGGCAACACCCCCATGGGCAGCCATTTTTTAATCTACTCCAGCTAGTATTCTTACTGGACTATCCTAAGTGACTAGGATGAACTTCTTTCCTATTATCACATATTTCTGTACCCTAGAGCCAAAAATATACCAAAGAATACAAAAAAAACCCCACCATGCATGCACTCCTCCCCTCATGTAGCATGTAGGCTAGTGGTATGTTGGAGCAGGAAGGGAATTATGCCACCTGGGATGGATTTTATTCTTCTCCTCCAGTGCCACTTACTAAACAGGGGACGTAAAGGTCCAGTACTTTCAGTCTATGAAGAAACATAGGAAAGTGGTGTCGAAGAGAAGATCTGCAGTACTATCTTCAACATGTCAAAAAAGCACATGACGTACGGGAGACAACTCTCAGTCTCATGACAGTGTTGGCTACTGACCACTGCCACTGGCCAGTGCCTTCTACTCTGAGTGAAGCTCCCTCAGTCCCATTATCAGTAGAAATGCCCCCAGGATTCCAGTCTTATTTTTTCCACAGGCATCTTATTTTTGCCTTTTCTGTGTCACAAAGAATATCTAAGTGGAAACTGGGTCTGTCAGCCAGATGATACCAAGAACATGTTCTTCTGCAAATAAACACTACAAATATCAAATAAGAATTCCAAAGAGCAACTGAGGCCACAAACACAAATGGTGGCTGTGGGCAAACACAGTCCTTAGGACACCTTCCACATATGGTGGGTATGTATGCCACTCATGAAATAAATACAGTGACTCCCCAGGGTATTAATTCTCCCATGGGTCTGTGATCCACGTATTGTATATGTGAACAGAGAATAGAGAAATATTTCTCTGGTGGTTTCTGTGAAGATCAGGAGCAAGGAGGAGAGAAAATAGAGGGAAATAAAAGCACTATAGTGATCTACAACTGGAGTGCAAATACAGGTAGACAGTAAGGAATAAACAAGGAGTTGATACCTGTGAATGATGAAAGAGGATCAAGTCCAAGAAGGAATGTAAGAGAAAAACTCTATCAATTATCGGTGGAATAGAAACTCCACTGGCAAAGATATTCAGCTTAATTCTATTTGGATTTAAAAGTGGAATTTAATGTCACCAGAAAATAACAGGTAAGTGTGAAAGCTGAAGCATTTATCACAGTTATCATTTCAACTGACAAACACTTCTTTGTTTGAACAAATGCCCATTATAAAAAGTAAAGGTGCCAATGAATTAACAATGAATTTCCAGCAATGTTCCCTGTAATGAAACTTAGGAAAAATACAATATTAGAAGAGTGGGTACACAGATTATTTTCATTGTTCCACAGAGATAAAGGTGCCAGAAAAATACCTTCCACTCTTTAAATGTAGAAATGTATGTAGCATTCATAATTTCCACCTGTGAGATGTGAAAGGTAGTATTTAAAATGATCAAATTAACAAAATATAATGGATGCAAGGTTTCTGTCTAGTCTTGTCAGCTACTCATAACAAGACAAGGTAGGGAAGGAGGCATCAGAACTTGCATAGCCCTGGAAATGGAGGGTGTGTAATGTGTGCATGTGGATACATCACACATGTGTGCACCACACACATGTGAGGTAAGCAAGGCATAAAAATTACTCTGATATCAACTCATAGTAAAAGCACCTGGGGTTTTCTAGGACAGTGAAAGAGGTACTTGAAAGCCCCCTGCAATGGTCAGTAGATATTTACCATCAATAGGGAAGCTACCCTCTCACTGGGGGAGATCTCTGGAGCAGCCTGGCCCACTCACACCTGGAAGCACAGTGAGTGGAGTTAGATAGAATGGAGACCATCTGACTGACAAAGAAGAGAAATCTGACTTGGACAGCATTCAAGCTGCCCGAGCTTTGGGAAATCGGGTACAGCACTTTGCTGCTGTACCAAGAGGCACAAGGAAGGCTTACATGGGATGAGAGGTCATGGGCACAGGAAACCATGTCAAGGGTCATTCAAGTAGTAATGATAAACAGTAAACTCTAAAAAAGGGTGTCCTATTAATGGTATTACATCACATTGAATTTCAAATGATAGAATCTTCTTAAAGATGAAAGTTTGCACTTAAGTCCATGACTATCCACTGTTTGATGGTGTATGGGGCTATGACTCTGCAAAAGCAGGCACTGCGATTATGAAGCATCTGCCCAGGCTCAGTGGGACTTGCTAATTAAGTTTGTGCATCATCCCTAACCTTCCAGAGTCTGGGTTTTCTTATCCCACTCGTGACAATGGAGACTCTTGAACCCATGATTTTTTTTAAAAATGAAACTCTTATTTACATATGCTTTTGGTAAAAATGATTCTACAATGTGACATTCTTACCTGCTTAATAAATCTAAAGGGAATAATCACACTCCAAAATGACTGTTCAGAATTCTCCAGCTTCCTTCCTTAAAGTCCTCTGAGGAGAAAACAGAATATCAAGTGTACCTAAATTGTGGGTAGCAGAGATCCAAGAAGACAAGTTGGAAGAAACAGCTGTAATTTGAGACCTTGATCAAATTACTGCTTCTCAAGGCTTGGGTCCCCCACATATAAAAGGAGTCAAGCTTGTGGAGATGAAAGTTAAAGATAAATGGACGTCACACACTGAGACAAAAGGTAGCACCACATTCAGATTTTATGGTGATGGCATAACTCTCATGAGGTGCTACTTGGGGGCTGCCTGGCAGTGAATCACAGCCCAGCTACTCATCTTTCAGGGCATCCCAAACCTGGCAGGATCCTCATACCTTAACTTTATTCAGAGCCAACTCCCCAAGAGTTCAAGATACTGCATTGAAGTATTTATTTTTATCAATCTGCTAAACCTTTACAAAGTTCCTTTCCCTGTGGTTAGAAATGAACAAATCAGGGTTAATCTCTCACAGCTTTTTCAACTGCAAGAGAACAGACAGTCTATCACAGATGATACAGACAGTTAAGGGAGCTATTCGGAAATACTGGTCTCTAAGGAAAAACACAAATCACTGGCACATCCAAAAGTATTTGCTGGTGAGGCTCCACAGCCCACAGCCACCCAGCAGAGGTGAGGCCTACCCTTAACCCTTCCAGTCCCCTGATGGAGCAGGAGGTAAATGCAGCACACATGGAGATTAGAGTTTTCTAATCTCAGTGGGAAGTTGTCACATTTGAATTCAAGTCCTTTAAAAACAGCACTAACAGATGCTCAGTGTCTTATCTCCAAGGTATTCAGAACATTGTTCCATCTCCCTTCTCTACCACTCTTAACCATCTTCTCCTCCAACATATAATGAGTCTCTAACAGTTCCTCAACAAATAAATCTGAAAATAACAGACACATTTCACCTTTGTTCTGCCAGGATTTCAGAAGGTTGGGAACACAAGTTTAGTTTGAAACCCATCATTACAAAACCATCTGCCTCTGGCTTAGGGAAAAACCCCAATCATAATTCTCTGCTGAGAAGCATTAAAGTGAGTCAAAGAGAGAGCAAGGGGAAGGGTTAAAGATCAACTCTTTAACTTACAAAGGCATAGGCTATTTTGTTCAACTCATCAAATCACAGTCCGCTTTATTCACCTCATCCTTTAATGAGGTTATATGGACTAGGAGATTTTTATCATCGAGGTTTCATTTTACAAAATAGAACCACATTTACTCATGATTCTGGACAGTCATGAAATAATGGCATATCTTGTAAATATAGGCTGGTTATTTCAAGAGGGAGGGGGTAGGGATTAATTTCAAACCTATCACATAGATTCAAGTTATTTCCCATGGGATTTCATACCAGGTCACAGCACTGGAAGTCATAATTTCCATATTTATTGAAATAGCATCTCAGCCAAAGTGGGACATTGTGTCCCCACAGTGAGACCTCACAGGGCAAAAGAGAATTAACTCACACTATCATCCTAAATGTCTAGGGTCTTTTTCAGAGAACTGTAATATTTGACCCCCTACTTCAAAGAAAAAATTTTGAAATGAAGTGCACTTTAGCAAACTCTAAACCACTGATTTATAACCTAATAAACTTCTTTGATAACTAAATCAAAAAGTTTAAATCTGTGCAGTGTGGAGTGATAATAGAACCAAATGGCTTTTTTTTTAAATCCCTATGATTTCCAGCTGCTGGTTCTTTATTTATTTATGGTTAAATATTTATTCTCCAGGGCTATATAGCAATCTTTTAAAGTGTACAAATATGTTAAAATGGATTTCTATATAATCTATATGCATGAAAACTGTGAGTCTATGTAAGTATGAATGTGTACATTTGTATATGCTCATGCACATGTATGTATGTGTGAGTGTAGATTTGTGTGTCCAGGCTGATAAATTTAGACTGTACTGAGACAACTGATAATTTGCATTTCAGTTATAATGTACCAGAGTACGAGATTTGAAAACGGCTACTTATGGTTAGCATTATGCAATTGATTTATTAAGCTTCCAGCTCAGAATACAACTCTCCACAAACTAGAACTTTAGTTTTAGTATTCGTTTGTTCTAGGAGTATTAACACCTCTCTCAGAACTATAGACAGCACAGAGTTGGCATGAACATTCACACCACTCCACTCACACACATACATACACACACACACACACACACACACACACATGTGACATATTCCAAACTCTTACATTAAGAAAAAGTTTTAAGAGATTAGGCAAAATCAGTTAATGAGAAAAAAGCATTTTTATATAAAAAAATCATCAAGATGTTTTTTAAGATTTGCATTGATGACACCTTGACATTAGACTTACTATTACCTGGTTTGATTCATGTTTATAATTGATTTACAACTGAAAGTAACTAGTATCAACCTGTATAGTCCGGATTAAAAATTAACCCTTGGGGCTTGACAATAGTACCTCCCATAATCCACTTTATGGATAGATCAGCAGTCTGACCCAGAATGGCCTTTATGTTTATGTTTTCAAAGACGCCCTTTGCATCAAATAATCAATACATTTATTTCTTTAGAAAATTTTCAAAACTTTCTTATTGATAAGTGAAGATATCTACTGTGATTTTTATAACATTTATTGTATAAAGAGACTTATTTGATCAACTTTGCAATATTAATTTTTAAATATTTTCACAAAATTTTTAATTCAAAACAGTGTTCATTGTATAAAAGGAGCATCTGTTTTTACTTCTGAGTAGTTGAAGCCATCTCAATAAAAATGTCACTTATGGGTTAAAAAATTACATTTTCAGGTTCATCACAATATTTACTCCCATACTCCCATAGTTCCTCAATTTCAAGATGGTATGCATGCTTTTTATATATATTTTTACATCTTAAAATAAAGTCTACATTAACTGTGGACATGTACTTTTTTTCTAAATCATAATTACATCTGGCAATCCACAGTGTATTATACATGAGAAAAACATTATTTTCTGAAGGCCTACTACCTGCCAGATTCTACTAGATGATTACTATAACAGTACTGCTAACACAGAAAAATCCCTAGAAGCAGTCTGATATCCCTGTGGGTTGACTGGCCCAATACTCACAGTGAACCATCATTTTGTTAAAGAGCAGGACAAAGGATAAAACCAGAAACTGCTAAAAAATAATACAAATGTGAAATACCTGCTTCTCTAGTACTGTCTTCAGCAAACAGTTGTCATGTGATTCCAGTCTAGCCAATGGAGAGAAAAGCAGGAATGATAGTTCTAAGGACATTTACATTTAAACTGAGAGAGATTTGACTAGTGTGACTTCAGTTCTCCTTTTTGTCTTGCTCTTTAAGGATTGATGTACCACAAAGTTTAAAAATATCACCTTCAAAATTGTACTTTTGGTAAATGGTAAAACTAGGGGCAAATCAGCCTCAGAGCAGTAAGCTAATTCTCCAGAAGTCAACCTCTTCAGAATACTAAAAATATTATTTCAGTAATATATATACAAATCAACTCAAATTTCATCATGCAGCTTTTAGTATATCCAGCAAAACATAAAACAGCATTCCAAAAGAGTAAGAAAGTCAAACATGTTCCACTCTCCACCCACCCATTCATTCCTGAAAAGAAAACCTGCCACCTATATATCATTGGAACAACCCACTGTTAACTACCGGCAAAATTCTGAAATTTAAAAAAAAAAAAAAAGGTTGATATTCTTGAACTGAAGCAAGTGAGATTTTTTAGTATCAAGATGTCAGACTTTCAATACATATCTTTCAATTACTTGCTTGATTCAGAAAACACACACACAGAGTCAACATTAAAATCTAGAAAAACCAAAATGGAAAAATGTTCACTATTTTTACTAGCAGAATATCAATCTTGTCTTTGCAAGAGAAAGTAAAAAGTGAATGTTAATAAACTGTATGTTTACTTTTGAAAAGCATCCCCTCATCTCTGTTAAATAAGTGTGGAAGAGCTATTTAAAGAATGCATATTTAGGTAGATGTCTAAACAGGAAACTCCACATACCTTGAATCAAAGCAGGAATTTAAATCTCATGTCTTTTGTTCTTCAAATCTGACTTTAACCTCAAAATTCCTGAGTCCAGAAGGGTGAACTGAGTAACCTCACAATTAGTTAGCAACAATAACTAAAATCAGATCTCAGAGTTTAGTCCAAATTTATTGAGCATCTGCTCTGAATAAAGCAGCTTGTCTGGTAAACATTAAGAATGAGCTCTGTTCCTACCCTTGAGATCTTAGTCCCCAACCAACTGTTTGATTAAATCAACTCAACTGCAATCAGAGACACTATTAATGATAGGAAACGTTTAACTAGAGGTCTCATATCTTCTAGGCTACCTCAAATTTAAAAGTTTTGCATTTGAACTATCATTCAATCCATCAATGCCACTTTTGGGAATCTACCCAAAGGAAACAAAAACACTAATTCAAAAAGACACCTGTCCTCAGATGTTTATTGTAGCACTATTTATAATAGCCAGATATGGAAATAACCCAAATGACCCAAAACAGATGAAAGGATCAGAAATTTGTGGTATATGTACACAATGGAATACTATTTATCAATCAAAAAAGACAAACTTGATGCATTTGTGATAACACGGATGGACCTAGAAGGAATCCTGTTAGCAGAAATAAGCCAGAAAGAAAAAGAGAAATAAGAGAAATATTGGAAGATCTCATCCACATGCAGGATATATGGGAAAGCAAAAAAAAAAAAAAAAGGGAAAAGGACAAGTAAAAATTATAACTGAAAAACTGTCAACAGAACTTAAGGACAGGGTAAAATTGGGGGAGACGGGCACAAGAGATTAAGATGATGGTTCACGGGTGACAAGGTGGGAGAACCTAGGGCCATACAATAATGTAAGATGTACATATATGCAATAAATCAAAAAATAAAGTTAATTTAAAAATAATATAAAAGTTTTCCATTTGACAAAATCTTAAATCAGAAGTAACCCCCCAAAAAAGTGAGCAAAAAGATAAAAATCACAATGACTATTATCAAGCACTTCCTATGAAGTAAGTACTATTTAAACTGTTTTCCAACTTTGAAAGATAAAGCAGTAAAACAACAGAGATGGGTTTGAAGAAGTCAGCCTCCAACGAGAGAGCATGGAAAGATCACAAATAGACACAGGCTGGCCACCCAATGCAATCTTAAGACTGAAAACCTACCAGCAAGGTTTGCCTGGTTCTAACAACACGGTCCCTCACTGAGTGAAAGAACACTGCCAAGGGAAAGAAAGAGATTAATGGGCTCCACATAGACTAGTAAACAACAATGAATGGGGTTTGAGAGAATGGAGGGGTTGGGGGGGGGAAGTATCCCAAGAACCATGTACTAAGGTTGTGATTTAAAGAATATTAATTAGTTAATTAAAACAGAAATAAATATACTTCCCTTAGAAAAGTTATTAGCTTATGTTTAAATATCATGAGTTCTTTAACAACATCTGGAGCTAAATTTAACCTTGTAAACCCTCTTTAGCTAAATATGCAAAGAAATCCATGTAAATTTGTATAATGAACCAACTAGCTGTAAAATTCCATAAGAGAAGGAATTGTGTTCACCTTGTTCACAGTTTTCACCTCAACATCTAACAATATAGTATGTTTAATAAATATTTGTTGAATGAAAAAAATTTTAAAAAGCATTAGACATTATCCTAATTTTACAGATGAATAAAGAAAAAGCATAGCAAATTTGACCACATTTATATATACTAATAATCATGCAATTCAGTTCCCAATTTCAAAAGATCCTACCATTATTCTATAATTTTTTCTAATGGGAAAATGAGTTCACTCACACACACACACACACACACACACTTTTGTTTGTCTCAATGCTTCAAATATATCAAAGTTCACTCAATACCAGGAAAGAAAGTCAGGAGTATGCTGAAATACAAATACCACCTATTAAAAATCTGTCATTTGTGTTAAATAAATAAGAAAAAGAATAGGAAGAGTATGCATAAAGTTTTCAGCATGTGTAATTGAAGGAATTATTGGGGGTTGGGAGGAGGACTGTATTTTAGCCTATGGGTATCCGTGACAGTAAGGTCATTTTAACAAAAAGGATTTTCAAAATTGTAGAAATGGAACTGAGGACAGAATCCTCAGATATGGTAACAATGGCATCAAAGACCAATTTGTCCCAATGTTCAAGAAAAAGAAAGTATAGGCTCCATTTGCCCATGATTCCACTGGGATTGGTTGGATGCCTTTACTTAATTAACTACTCGTCCATGATACTATCTAAAAAATACTGACCCTGCAGCTTTGTTCCCATAACTTGCTGTAGCCTCAACAACTCTATTTATTGGAATATCCATTTTCCTGTCTAATAGAGCCCAGAGTTTGAACTTCCTCCACTTGAGCTAATATTCTGCTTTCAATTTTTATGCTACAGTTGTGTCTGAGCTAGAAGAGAATTTAAATTCTCTCCTCTAGATGTGGGATATCTGTATCTGTGGTTGATTATATGCAACCCTAAGGAAAGACACTCACAAATAGAAAATGAGAAGAAACAATCATGTCACTGTCCTTCAAAACAAAATAATTATAATTGTGCAGGACAAAATATTACCTGTGCAAATTAACTACAACTATTTTTAATTTGTCAAGAAGCATTATTGTAATAAGCAAACCACTCTAAATATGTGCACGTCCTACCTACTCAGTTTGCACTCTCCTACCATACTACGTTTCCAAGAAAAAGGGTGAGATTCAAAAACTTCATCTCTCTGTTGAGACCTGTAGGTGGTTATGTATATTGCATGTCCCCCTGTGTATGCTCTGGCTATGAATGGACTGAGAAGATATGCCAATGGCCAGTCTCCTCACTACAGATCCAGCACAGGGGTTAGCCTTGGTAGCTGCTTATTTAATGAGAATTAGGCTAAATAGAAATAAACTCAGTGTATCCATGACCTCTCTCCACTCCCTCCATCCACAATCAATCAAGTAGAAAATGAGAAGAAACAAAAACAATATGCTTTGACATATTTTTCAAATTCTTTTTTTTTTCTCCCTTTAGAATAGCTATTATTTTAAAGTTTAAAAGTTTAGACATATGGAAATACTTAGCCAATATAGTTAACTGCTTAGAAAAGCCTATAACATTTTATATAAAATCTGAAGACATAATGGCTAAATACATGTTACAGAGACATTTTATATTGTGTTACAGATGTATATCCACAGATACACATGTGCTAATCTGTACATGCACACATACATGTATATAGACATAATGCACACTGTTGGAATAAAAGCTGCCTCATAAGATGCTACTGCTCTCTACATGGCAGCAACAAGTAGAGATTTATACATGAGGAGGTACTTGACCATTTATCTTCCATCTTCCCACCCACTGAAGTACATCAACTCCCCTCTCCCTCGCTCCCTGTCTCTCAGGTCATGACTGCCTTCCAAGTCAGAGTGTTGTAGCTTTTTAGTTGAAAAAGGATAGAAGTTCACTTAATATTCTTTACCTCACTGTGCATTCTCATTCCATTCCCACTGTAGAGCTTTTAAGTTGTTTGTCAAACCTTAAATCTCTTTCTAGACTTTTCATTGGAGAGATTGATTAAATCGATAAAAATAGAATCCCAAACTGTCATAGCTCTTTTAGTCATCTTAATTAATTGTAATTAGTTTTTGAATATTCAGTTCTTGATTTCCAAAAAAAAACTGAGGGCAGAGCACCCGTGTGTACTGTCATCATTTCTTAATAACAGCACTGGTTATAGGAAAGTAACTGGTCATTCTTCCCTGTGGTCTTTCACACTTTCAACCTGATTAGTATGTATGTAGCTGGAAAATAATTGAATTAATTTTATAGTGAGTGACATATTTTGAAATCTGCAAAGCTTCTTATTCTGGGAATTTAAGTCAACCCCTGCTTTTCCCTAGATAGCTGTGTGCACGCCTGCAATAATAAGTCAGAGAAGATTCTTGACTTTCCCATTAGCATCTAGCAATTCATGAGCTTTTGATATCCATGGGATGATTTTTAAAGGATGATTTTAATTCCCCATTGCACCTAGATAACTAGAAAAATAATAGACAATAAATGAGTACTTTAGAAAAGGAATTTAACTAAGAATTTAAGGCTTCACCCAAGCTGAAAGTAATCAAAAATATTTTATAATGGTCCTGAACTGACTGCAATATTCACTTTACATTATTAAAGAAATGTATCAGCTTTGAATAACTTATTTAATTTAGACTGCACAACCATCCTATAATTCACTTGTCATTATCCGCCCTTTTTTAGATGAAAAAATTGAGGCTCAGACTAGGTAAATTACAAAACTAGGAGTTAGCAGAGTTGGCATGCAAGTCAGACCCAGCTTCACACTAAGGTCACAGGAACAGCACTGCACCAACTTCCAGACACAAGTTCCTGACAACCAAAGTAACATGTGGTTCCTTTTGTTAATGTTAAACCTAAGACACAGTCAAAATTCAACTGTCCTGTGCATAATCCAAGTCATTTGTCTCACCCTGTCATTATTTACTGAGTAGGTAATAACAAGTCTACAATTTTTAAGCCAAAACCATATTAAAGATTAAACATATTTTTGGAATTTTAAAAATCAATATGAAGAAACTTGTGGCTTAAATAACAATTTTCCAATCAAAATATACCTAAGAGCTTTCAGAAAAAGGAAAAAGATATGTATGTTGTTCTAAACAAATTCTTTATATAAGCTTCTATCTCTATTGACCATTGTCAAGCACACAATTCTTAACTTTTAACTCCTGTAACTAAGTTCATCAAAGAGACAATCAATCCAATACACAGTCTGTGTAAACAACTTTTAATTAAAATGTCATTCAATTACCAATTCCTTAGAAGTTCTGAGCTCCACAGCAATTGAGTATTTAAGGAACAAGTCTATTCTGAATCACCATTCTAAAATATTGAGAACTTCCTAAGTGAAAAGACCTAGAAATGGTATTTTTTTCCTCATACAGAATTCAAATTATGTCAACCCACCACTGCAACTCTATATATTTAAAAATAAACACCTTTCATAGTCATTAAATGTTGCTAGTTATGTACCAGCTTCTATTGGGAGCTATTACATTTCTGAGTTTTATAACAACTTTTGGCCAAAGTCTCTTACCAAGGGTGTTTGTAAAGCAAACAGCATAAAACAGCATAGGAGAGTGTCTCGCTCCAGGACAGAAGACAGACCTGCTTCCTGACCAAGGATAATAAAGTCTGGTTAAGGCTGCCCTTAGCTCTTTATGAGATTGGTGATTTTCTAAACTGTCTTCCTCAGTTGTGACCCAGCCCCACTGTGTGCTAACCACCCACCTAGGGCAGCTCTCCATTGCCCCTCCACCACCCTGCACCCACGGGAACTGAGAATGACGGAGATGGATGCACATGCAACGCTCATGCTGCCTGCCATGCCATGAGGGATAATGTCTCCTGTGTCTGACCCAGGAGTTTCATGTCTTCTGACCACGGTATGAAGCTGGCAGGTTATCTTACTAGCTTCTGGGCAGGGTAAAATCTCAGAGCCTTCATTGCTCTTGACAGTTGTGTAGGATTGATCATTTCAGTGAGTATTTGCAGAGGTTCACTGACTCCAAGGTCTTTGCACCTCCCTCTGAAGCTGCCATTTGTGCTCACACATTTACACAAACCCACCAGAGAATATCACCTCACACAAGAAATCCTTGGGGTTGTCAGATCACCCTACAAGTTCTAAAATAAGGGGCGCAGAGAAAAGTGGAGGAGGCTTTCCTGCCTGATGACCACTGTCAGGTTATTAGAGCTGAGTAACCATGGATCTCTACGCGAAAGGCAAGCTTTCCTTTTGCATGCCCTGATTGATTACATGCTTTCACAGGCCAACCTGTAAATCCCCGACATCAATCAGTCTCTCTCACAGAGGGTCTGGGAAGAAATTTTCATGTCATGCTCACGCTCTCTGGTTTACCAGCAGGGTGACACAAGTCAGGCAGGCTTTCAGGGCACTGTGGTACACACACTTGCTACGCTCCCTCTGCTTGTCATTTCAGTGTGTGGACACTAATGACCAGCATTTACAAAGCATTAATCAGTAGTCATTAGTTCCTTCTTCTGCCCAGAAGATGTGGACCAGCTGAATTAGTATTCTCTAGTCACAGAGGCTCTGTGAAAAGAAGAAGCATATCCAAGTCCCGGATCTGGCAACTGACAAAGCAGGCGGCCTGATACTTTGCTCTGAGCCTTTTCACTCTTTGTATTTCACAAAACCCAGAAGACCAACAGATGGCTCAGCAAGTAGAGCACATAATGTCTCTCTCACCAAGAAATCACAGGCTGGGCTTGTGGGCTGCACATCCTACAGTCTACTGAGCACAGGCAGCACCTTCCATATCACCCGTGACTGGACGACAAAGAGAGCAGGATCTGCCCCTCTGCTCCTGAGGAAGAAAGCATGAGTTTCCAGAATCCCAGATGCACACCTGAACAGAAGCAGAGGCCCCCCGCACCCACTCTTGTCATTTCCTAGACTCCTTTGACCACTCTCTCATTAGCTCCTGGAGAGGCCGGGTCATACAATGGTTAGGGACCAGGGTCTGGAGCCAGATAGCCTGGGATATTGGATCCTGACTCAAGCACTTAATAGTTTTGTGACTTTAGATAACTTACTAACTTTCTCTGTGCCTTAATTTCATGATCTGTAGAAAGAAACTAATTCTAATATAGTAACTCCATTGCAAGACTGTTGTACAGATTATATGAGTCATACAAACAACTTCAATAGGCTTGTACCCTGTAAATATGATCTGTCAACACAATCACCACCACTGTAGTGGTTTCAAGTCCCTTTTAGCCACACTGACTCCATTTCTGACTGTCAGGCCTGGTTCTGAATTCAGGTGAACACCTCTAGGACCTCATACCTACATACACAACAGCAAACTACACTGACCCACTCTTCCATCAGAAATAAAATTATCAAGGAGAATGTGACATGTTCCACAGATATTTCCTGTTCAGTGAATAAATGAATATGCATCTTTCATAATGTATGCTCTAGAAGAGAACTGAGGTCCTGAATGGATCATCTCTCCATGACTCCTGCAGGTAAATCCATATATTGCTCACAGTCTCAGGAGTAGGATAATGACCTGTTTCCCCAAAGATGTCAGCATCCTACTCCCTGAAACAGGAGAATACATTATCTTACATGACAGGAAATAAAAGGACTCTACATATATAGTTTATCTTAAGGGCACTGAGCTGGTAAATTTTCCTAGATTATCCAAATAAACCCAATCTAATCACACAAGTATTTGAAAGTAGAGAACCTTTTAAGCAGAAGTGAACCGGAATGATGGCTCAAGAAAAAGCCTTAACCCATCATTGCTGACTTTCAAACTGGAAAAGGGCCACAAACCAAAAATGGGCATTGCTTCTAGAAGCTAAAAAAGGCAAGAAAACAGAAGTTTCCTGGTCTCCAGAACAGAGCACAGCCCTGCTGACACCATTTTAGCCCAACAAGATTTCTACTGGATTTATTATCTCTAGAACTTTAAGATCATAAACTTATGTTGCTAAGTCTATGGAAACTAGTCACTAGAATAAAAACAAGCTAAGATAGTCCCTTCAGATTCTTCTGCTAAGAAAAGCCCACAACCCAGTATATGAACGCTGGAACTGAGTTTCAGGAAAGCATGCAATTACTGATTCATTCATTCATTGTTTTACTCTGTGGCTTCACCAAATACCTGTGTAGGTCAGTGCTGACCTAGGGGTTACAGAACACAACAGCAAACCAGAGTCACAGTTAGCCTCTCTTACCATGGCACTTATGCACCAGAGGTAACAAGAGAGACACTAACTAGGTCCATAAATAAATCATTTCACACAGTGATAAGTGTTGTGAAGAAAATAAAACACGGCAAGATAGAAAAGATGAGGGCAATACTGGAGGATGGAGAACACAACAGATTGAGTCAGGGAAAGATTCTCTAATAAATTATGTTTGAGCTATAATCAAAAGAGCTACAAGGAGTCAGCAAGTCAAAGATCCAAGTCAGCTTCTGAGCCACCAACCCAAGGCTGACCTGGCTTTTGTGAAGACACCCAAGGAGATACAATTATTGCTTTGAGAAGTGGACACTCCTCCTTCTGAGAAAAGAGCTGCATGAATTGCTACATTCATTTTCCTGTCCTCACTCTTCACAAGCATGACTTGTAAGGCTTTATTTTTTAACATACTTTATGAGCAGTGTAAAGGCAGCGTTATCCCAGAGTCCCTAAATATCATTCTCAGTGAGAGTACTCAGGGCTCTCCTTAACTGAATATGGATGTGGTTAGATCCTGGAGAAGGCTGGATTGCTATTCCTGTGATGAATTTCCCTGTGGCTGCACTACATGTATCAGTGATGCTGGCTCCAAGACCAAATCCATCCCTCAGGTGTAGACCAAGACAGAGAGACACAGCCTGCACAGAACATAGCAGGCTCCCCCGTACACTTTCTTGTGACAAAAATATCAAAGCATGCAGGTAGTAAGTGCATAGCATTCTCCCCTACCTTATCGTGTAGAAATGATAGACTCTGATATCCAAAACATACACACACACACACACACACACACACACACACACACACAGAGGCCACTAGATTTATCTGTTAAACAGCGTCTTGTTCTGACATCCACAGTAAACTAGTGAAAACAACTCCAATTTTAATTAAGATTACCATAGTATCAAGAATTATTTTTAACAATTGCTCTTTTCATAGATTACTTATGAAACTCAACTAAAATACCTAAATAATCTGTCCCAAACCAAGTTTAGAAATATATACAACTACCCAGAGAATGCAAATTACTTTCCACACTCTGGAAAGGGTTTTTCTCCACATATACCTTCCATGTGATAAGGTGACTAATGATTCATTTCAAACAATTTAATCTTTTATGTGTTAACATTATGGACTGACAAGTAGACTGAAGATGGAGTGAGAAGGCTTTTGTATTGAGGGTGGGAATTAGGACATGGTTAACACTTGGCTTGATAATTCATTGACATGGAGATGGTGCTCATATGTTAGAGCCAGAATACCTGGGTTGTTTCCACTTCTGTCATGAACAGGACATGCACCAGTCCTGACTGAGCCAAAATACCCTTTCTTCCCACATCATGGGATTCTCACAATTATAAAATGAGAAACACTTGTGAACTACAGAACATAATGCAAAGGCCTCAGCCTCTTCACTCACAGTGATTCTGCTCCTCAGTTACTCCCTCTTGGACTCCTGTGACAAGGAGAACAGATGTCCATCACACAGAGAGACCAAAGGACTGCTGCTTGACATCCTTCTGTTCTCCTGAGTTCTTACTCTGTTCCACTGACCTTTATCAGTCTGTCACCCTCAAGGCACAATCAACAGATCCTGCTAACAACATTCCTTGGACAAATAGCTTCCTCCAGAACACCAGCTTCTAGTCCCAGTAATCCCTGAAAGCCTTCTTGGTTTTAGCCTTTGCTCTTTCAAAAAGTGCTCCTAAGAAGCAAGGCCTGGAGGGTGGTCATTCTGATATCGGGTCGGGGCACGAGGCAAAAGCCTCCAAATTGCAAACCCCAAGGTCCGTTTCACCTGCGCCTAGCAGTTGCCACTCCAAAATACCAATTAACAACAGGGTTTTATTAACAAGGGAGCTGACCAGGGAGAACAAAACGTCGTGAAAGCCGCACGTGGCAGTTATCTTACCCCAGTCACCATTCTCAGACCCAAAGGTCCCCAAGGCACAGTGCACAGTCCAATGACGGATCCTTTGCCCCTCTGAACCTCAGAGGAAGGCACTTTCGCAAAGTCCAGTCCTTTCGCCGGCGTCTTCTCTTTCCTTTCTTTTCTCTCCGGTGTCCCACGCTGCTCGACTTCTCCCAGGTGCTTCAAGCTTCTTCCACGGTGGCTGATGAAGAAATCAGCCTTCCAAATCGCTGGCCGTCTCTAGGTACCAGCTCTCCACAGCACCTTGCCACAACGCCACACTCTCCACGCTGGCC